>LGRX02002134.1:78910-110151 GCA_001247695.2 Cymbomonas tetramitiformis
GTCTTCGAAGCAGCCTCCACGTCATACACCCGCTGCTGCACCGAAGAAGCAGGCTGTTTGGCCGGATAGGCTTGTCATTATCGAGGTATGCCCCGAGACGTATGCCCCAATGCTCCATGCCCCCATATGATTTACTTCGTCGTGTGTGCCACAAATCAAATGCTGATATGGTCATCTCGCTGTAAATATCAGGGTCTCGTGGCTGGAGCAAAACAGCCCACGTGAGCACGTGTGTGCAAAAGGAACCCGCCGAGGAGCTCTTTGCTGACGATGACCTACGCGCCCACTACCGCCACGTGCACCCACTCCCGTGGAAAAAGTGAGCCCGTGCCCCCACTTCTTACAGCCTGATGTATGCTATGCCCCATGCCCCATGCCCCATGCCCCCTTCTTATGCCCCCATGCCACACATGCCCCTGACACTGCATTATTTTAATACCCCATGCCCCATGCCCCATTCTTCTGCATTACTTTGCACACCGCATGCCCAGCCTTTAGTATACAATCATGGCCCATGCCCCACGGTGCACCACCGTATGCCCCATGCCCCATGCCCCACAGCACACCGCATGCCCCATGGTTGGGAAACTACTGGCTCTGTGCGAGCCTCCGCGGTGCTCGCATGCGAGGCAACCAAATGCGACGCAAAGCCGAACATGGCGCGTGAACGCCCGCAATGGGTTACGCGTGAAAAGAAAGACATGCCTTAGGAGTAGGAAAGCAGAAGACAACGGACCGGTAGAGGCCAGACACTGGTCACTGATCTATTGGGAAACGAAACGCCCCACGCTGGCGTCGTACCAAGCTGGAATAGTCCACTTAGGCACACCGTGCGCGTTGTAGAAGACCCAAAAGAATCCGCAATCTCTATTTGGTGGGAGCCAGCGCCGAAGCTGCACTCTGAACGCGAGTGGAAGATGAATTGAACCGTCGTCTACGTCTAAAGAGTAAAACTCTAAGCGCCAGTGACGAATGCGCGGAACCGCGTACTTTCTGGTTTGTCTGATAGTAAAAGGATTGTGAGGACGAGCAGCTTCAGCTTCAGGATTGGGGGGACGCAGTGGTACAGCCATGTAGAACAAACAAAATGAATGCAGGGCGGCTGTTTTTTGGAAGCATTTAAGTGCAGTGAAGTGAACATTTCGCGGGAAGAATGGAATCTAGGGAGCGAGCAGGTACGATTTCGCCAGAAATCGCCGGCGAAACGAAAGCGACAACGCTTGCGTCACGCGTTGACGATGTCAGGTCGCGATTTCGGGTCACGATGCGATGACCAGGTCATGACATCCTTCCCACCCAGTGTTCGATAGGCTTTATCGAGCTGCGACAGGGATTCCGCTTCTACGGCTTTCTCCCGCTGCCGCCGGAGCTTGTGGATCCTGATCCGCCGGTTCCCCCTTCACCGCCTTACTCACCGCCACCGTACTCGTCCGAGGACGAAGCACCGGGCTCTGAGGTCTCGACGACTGACATCGGAGATTCCTTAATTTCGTTTACGAATGATTTACCACCGGCCCCGGAGGCCGGCAATTACTGCACCCTCACGTTGCTCCGAGCTGGCCAACCAGTTCCAGAACCCTCTAGTGGCTGAGGATTGCTTACACCGTGCCTGCCTAGAGATTGGCTAGTGATTAGCTTTCTAGATGTGCGGAAGAGCTCTCTGAATTTGAGCTGTGTTTAGGGTTTTAGCACTTAACAGCTATATCTGACAATCGTTGCTGTGAGCTGGGACCGCCCTGACCAAGAGTACAGGCCCCCAGCTGTGGTACAGTTTCCTCCTAAAGTTGAGTAGGGAGTTTGTTGCTTCGTTTCGCCACTAGCTCCGGTCACCACCCTAGGTGGTGTGCTGGATTTGTCACTGTGACACCCGAAACTGTCACATGTCACTTCCTATAGTAGGCTGGGTGACCGTCAAGCGTCAACAGTAGACGGGAAACACCCGTTAGGTATTTATGTTATCTCTACTTTTATCAAACACTTTTTACCGTTCTGATATCGTAACCCTCAACTCAGGGTTTATCTCTCCAGCTAGATATATATTACAGCGGAACTATATATCTGACAATGCATCCGGTTTTGAAAGACCTTTCCAACGATATCCTACTTTCACGCGCAGAGGGTGCGCAATCTGGTATAATTACATAAAGGTCACGTTTTGGGTCAAGTTTTGATCCTGTTCCCAGTGTTAATCACTTCCTGAGTCATATCAGAATGGGAGATTAAAATCTAGCCGCTTAAAATGTTCCCGAAGGCGCCCGAGTGCGTTGATAGCACGATGCCCACGTTCTTTCTTTCCAGAGGGCTGCCCAGAGTGGTGTTGGTGGTGATGTCGTTCAATGACCTTAGCCACCACCTTCTCGTTGCCAGAACATTTACCGCTTCGATTGTGTGGAGGAACGTAGGGTTTGGGCTTGGCCTTCGGTGCAAAACGTTCAGAGCGAGACAACGCTGCCCCATCCCCAGAAGTAGAACTCCAGTTCGTAGGGAGAGGGACAACGGGGTTGGCGATAAGATGCCCAACCGCTTCGTTCATACATGAAGGGGATTATTTCACCGTTGTTGAAATTAAACGGAGAAATTGAACGCTGCTGCCAACCTGCAAGCTCGTAAGTATCGTTAAAGAGTGCTACCTTCGATTCAAAGAATTTGTCCGGCACGCCAACGTCGTACCGCAGATTGACGAAAGATGTCTGAGTGCACGTTGCTTTATGACATATATTTGCCAGCAGAGCTGTGTTTATTACCTTTAAGTTGTGATACTTATCTGCAAACCCACGTTGTGCACAAGTTCGCGACAGTCCCACTCCACGCTTGCGTGTTGTGCTTTTAAGCTTATTTTGTTTTTCGTATTCGCTATATCTCCCCTTTGAGCGTAGCCATATTTATCGTGGACTACGGAATCCGATTTTCGCTTTTGCTTGGAGCGTGCGGATGGCTTTGGGCATTGATGGCAGAGTGGTTTCAGATTTTTATCGCGTTTGATTGTTTCTGCGCGGTCCGAGATTTATTTCGACATGGACCTTTCGCCGATTTTATCCGAGGGAGAGCCTCTTGCTCTTTTGGTATCTAATGAAGGTAGAGAGCCTTAAACGTGCACAACTTATTTCTTTGTGCCACGCTCAGACCAAAGCCCTTGCTCACTTTATCGGAGCGTCGAGGACGTTTTGTCAGATATAACTTTGCTCAAGATATAGGCTGAACGCTAAAATAGGGCTTCATATCAGAACGTGAACGTAGTGAACTGTGATTGAAATAAAACATATACCGTTCAGTAAGTTCGGGTTCTAGGTTTCGGCGACTACCGGTGACGGTCATCATACTACTACGGGAAGTTACAAGTGACAGCTTTAGGGGTCACGTAGTTACTTCCAGCACACCACCTAGTGTGGTGACCCGAGCTAGGTGGTCCCGAAACAGACAACGAAACACAACAAAGGCCTACTCAGCTTCAGCCCAAACGGTGAACCGCCGGGAGGCCTGTCAAGTACGGCTCGTAATCGGCATGTTCAATAGCATTGTAATTGGGATCGTACTCGACCCTAGCCTGGCAAAGTGGAAATCGCCAAACAAGAACCGCCATAATCAAAATTCCGAAAGTCGGATTCGCCAAACACAGAATTTACATGACAGAATCATAAATACGGAATCCCTAAATTCAAAATCATCAGGTTCAAAATCGCCGCCAAAGTCAAAACCTCGGTGCTATATTGAAAATCAATCGAAACGACCTGAACGACCGACCTACTATCCAACATCCTGAATCATTCAAAATATCGAACGACCTGAACCGGCATGGCTCGTACAGTAAACAATCAGTAAACAATCACGATCCAAACACCTAAACTGATTCATAATTATCGATCACCAACACGACCTCAACACAAAGCAAAACATCAACCACGACTTTTGACAAAGCAACAACCACCCAAGCCTTGAACAACCCAAGGCCCAACGAACACATGCACAACTTCAATCTACGTATTCCATCCCGCCTCACGACCAATTCGAGATCTCGAAACTAATGTTGAAAAAGTTAAAGATGTCGAAAATCATCTAGAGCGATCTGACCGAACCAAACGACACCGAAACAACACCATGTTCTAAGTCAATAAATAGTTGTAGCAATTATATGTGTATTATTGTAGGTCTTCTATAAGGTTATGCGGAGCTCTTCGTACCTCGCTTAGCTGGTTTCGTACGAGATGCCTCATTTGATTCGTTGGCGAAGGGCGCACGGTTTGCTCCCTTGTAGCTTCCGCGTGTTTGCGCTTGCACGCTCGTGCGTTTCCGTTTGTTACTTTGATTTCACCGCTTGAATCTGCTTTACCGGTTTACCGATATATCACTTTGCCGCTTTATGGGACCACGTAGCTCTCGCGACGACGACATCTACGAGGACTTCGCGCTTAATATTACACCGATTTTATCCGCAACCCGCATTTCACTTTCTCGACTTGCGGTCAGCAATACTTTTCTGCCGACGAACTGGCCCACCGCACTGCAATTTCGACTTAACCGGCGTATTCCCCACAAAATTCGTGTCCCCCTTTGACCTTTACCGCTTCGCCCGATTCGGTTGATTTTATAGAAAATTACGTTTTCACGTTCGACCCAAAGTGCTTCGACTACAGATTCGTTACAGCCATAGTGATCATGGCCTCGTCGGTCGTCGCGCCAGCGTGCGCGCATGGCCGCAATTGCTTCTGCACTGGAACTACCTCGACAACGTCATTTTACCACTGGCTACGACCTGGTCGTGTCTGGTGGTGCTTGTACGCTAAGCACCACACTCAAGTCCGACATTTTCGCCATCAACAACGAGTACTTTGACTCCCATAGGCTGCCTACGCTTTGCTCCTCGAGGGGGGGGAGGCGGTGCGCCCGCGTAGGTCATCGGATCGGTGTCCCCCTAGTGCCATATACTCGGTTTTTGGATCTTGGAGGGATTTCCATCCCCGTCCTAGACTCCAACTTTCGGGTCGTGGCCGATTGATTGCCCCCCTAGACCTCAATATACCACCATCAAGCGCGCGGGGGCGGAAGTGTCCCGCAAGTGGACACCACCGTCACGCGCGCGGGGGCGGGAGTGCCCCATGCATGGATACGACCATCGCGCACGGGCGGGCGGGGGTGCCCCATGCGGATACGACCATCGCACGGGACGCGCGGGCCACCGGGGGGCGGGAGTGCTGAACACGGCCCCCGGACTCTCGAATGTCCTGTGTTGCCCCCCTCCCATAGGAGCAAAGCATAGGCAGCCCTAGGACGTGAACCACCCGCCTACCAAGACGGTGTCCGAAATTGGGGCCTCCCCCCGCGGAGCAATTTTCGCCCCCCTTGACAAAGCGCGACTTTTACCATACTCGTTAAAAGGAATAAAAACTCATATGCGCATGCGGTAAGCGTCGTCATTTGTGTCTTCAAAAACCGCCGACGATCAAATCGATTTCTTCACTCAAACCCCACTATCGCGAACTGCATTTAGGAGTGCAAAGCCCACAATTGAACAACCGATTTAGCCCTCTGATATAGAATATACCCAAACGATATACGTATGCATACAAATACTCAGCATTGACAGTGATCATCGTGGAATATTGATAAGGAATGCCGATCGGTAAATTCCCTATAACCTGCAACCTCGAACCGTAATACTACCGAGTAGTGTTCACGAACAATCAATCTCCGTCACATTCAGTTTTCAGTCACGGACAACCACATGTCACAGACTAGAAAAACTGTCAAGGGCCATACGCCGCTCAACCGGTACTACCGGTCAGAGTTGCCCCGCATCACCTTTGTACAAAGAGTGGTAACTGTGAGCGTATCATACACAGTACAAGTGAAGTTATGAAATAACTCAAGTGTAATCTCAATATCATCGCCTGCCTGGGGATCTGCGTTTCCGGAATCCCCATGAGTCATGTCGACCAAAGCCAACCCGCTAACCACGACCCCAATGGATAAGAAAAGCATTCAAGAATAGGGCGCGCCCATGACAAGATGCCGCACACACATGCATCCTAACCAACGTGCTAAGGCAAGTTCCCATGGGAAAATCCAATTTGGTGCTCAGGCCCAGGTCAAACTAAAAGGGGAAACCCAACGCTATAATGCACCTAAGGGTTCCCTGTGCGAAGTGTAGCAAGCATAGCCGGCACAAGACCCAGAAACAGTTTTAAAAACACCATATGTCAAGCGCACATACATTGGGCTAACACCTTTCGCAAATGCACATTTGTTCTTACCAATAGACATCACGATGCTCTCAAATTTACCTCGATGAGAATTTGGTAAGAAATAACGAAAAGCATGTTTCCGCACAGGTCAAACAACCAAATAACTTTGATAAGTGGCGTTCTCCCGCGAACCTTCACACTCATATCAAGATCTTTTCTTTTGTGCAAAAGTTTTGAGTCCCTCCTCCCAATTCCTCTTCGTCATTCCATCTGCGAGACCAATATCGAAAACTGTACTTAGACAGATTAGTAGATTAACCATAATGGTGGCAGCACAGCAAGCCGTGATACACAAAATAGGTCTGACTTCCATCTGATCTAGTTTCAATAAAAACTGCAGCAAGGGCATAAAGATCGCGCATCGCTACGAAATTTGAGCCTAAGATAAACTGCTACACAGCGCTTGTGTGAAAGTGGAACATAGCTCATTGTCTATTCGAAGACTTCCTACAATGCACATCTTCAGTTGGGATTCTGGGCAATCTCAGACAAAAGCGATTCCATAGAGCCGCTGTGTCTTTTCTCGGTCCCATAACACTTTACCGTAGTTGCCAGTTTGAAACAGCCTTCACATCGTGTTTCGTTTCTTAACACTACGACTATGCCAGGTGCCAAGCCAGCCCATATAGCCTCTCAAGATTCCTGAACACTGCCTCCATGACAGTAGCCGAGCCATTCCATACCAGCCCCCAAAGGTTCCTTAACCATGCCTCTGCGACAAGTGGCGGTCCAATACACCTACAGTTCTTCTTCTTGGCTCTTTGATAGGGTGGCACTACAGCTTAAAGCCGCACCTGGAGTGTACACGCAAGTCACACCAAGTGCTGACACGTCCTTACAGTTCCGGTGCTCATTGTCGAAGAAAATCATGTCAGCAAGCGGAATTCTTGACGTTTCATGGAGGTTTTTGAAGTGAGTGGTCTTCTTTCCGGGGAATATTTCCTGAAGAGGTCGAGCCACTGCAAAGCTACCACGCGTTCCCGAATTCCGTAAGTTCTGCCCGAGAGTCGAGCAGCGATTCCAGCTGCGATAACAGTCACGCCGAAGGGCATGGTTCGATCTTTGTCGAGAAAGCTTTTCAAAGGAGCTTTTGTCTTAGAACTACTACTCAGAGCGTCAGAGATACTAGATGCACGCATATGGTCCGCAGCCTCCAGGAAGCAGGAGAGAACACCACACGAAGCTCACATTTTGGCCCGCGAGGGGAACTGCCATCAAAACTCTATATTTGAAAAATGTTTTAGGCAAGAAGTTTAAAACGCCGTTCTGAAGTTGATGGAATCGGAGGGCCCAAGACTTGGTAAAGCGAAGCATTAGTAGATTACCTTGATCCATAGTGATAGAATCTCCGACTTCAATCATTTGTAGACACTCTCTTGCCCAATCCTCTCGGTCTGTACGTGACGCATATCCCACTCTGGAATCCCTCCATTTTTCCTGCAAGGAATCAATTCGGAAATCCTACCGCTCGCGCTTAGTCAGTTGGCCACCTTCAGGGCGTCATCAAGCTGCATATGTAGAGACCGACGGCAATGAGTGGACCGGCACAAGTCAATGGATGATACCTGCGCGATGAAATCACATGAAACATCTGATGCGTCTGTTCGCAGGAAGCTCTATAATATTGATATATGTTCTGAGGCTACTCTAAACGACGGATATCTGCAAGTTGCGAGCACAGGTAAAGATTTACTTCGAACAGATTGCGGGCAAGAAAGATATTCGAGCAACCCGACTTCTTCTGGGCGCCATCCCGAAATCATTCTTAGGCATGAGCTTACCGCTGGCTCCCGCAATTGAATCGTGCGAGAACTTGAGCAATAACACACGCAAACAAGAACATGTTGAGAGCGCCCAGCGAAGCTTAATAGACCAATACACGAAGGGCTGTTCAGCCAGTGAAAAGTATGAAAGTGCTTCATCACAAGACTTCGTGACCCAATATTTTTGGGGGCAATTGCGACAAGCAGCATACGCACTAAATATAGTTCCTAGAAGCACGACCATTCCGCTGCACGACTTACGTTGGTTGCAAGCTCATGTAGGATTTCTCTGGAAGCGCCTATCAGCTGTATCTCAGTCCCTGATCGATCGCAGACAGCTTTGGTAGAATTATTCTTCGTGAAAGGTGGACCAGCACACAACCACATCTCTGGGCTCCAGAGAGTATCATCCAAGTCGAACACAACAAGTTTTGGAAGGCTCATCTTGCCCGAGGCCCGAGGCCCAAAGGTGACAGCCGACAGACGAAATATAGAGGAAGTGATATATAAACGGGACCAGCAAGGGCAAATCCGAGTATCTCTGCGTTTAGCTCCGAATTTTAAGGAGCAGACTCTAGTGCTAAGTCACAATGACGACGGCCGAGCGACAGCGACACTCATCGTCATGGCATGGCATCGCAAACTGATGATACAATCAGATCATATCCTCTTGTCCACCATCAAAAATCAAGTTGAATCTTGTTTATGAACAGTACTGTAAACCTAAACGCTAAAGAGTAGAGAACAGTGTGACACAGTCGTCATGACTCGTGAGTCGAGATTCGAGTCGCAGTCGTCGAGTGCTGTTTCGGTGACATGAGTTCGACAGCGCAGCGCAGCGACAGCGTCTCAGACCAAGCGAAGGGGAGTAACCAGAGCGAGCAATCTCGGCGAATGTCGGTTTTTTTACGTGGTCTGTGACATCAGGGTCGCAATCTTTTGATAACCTTGCTCAGACCAGAGGGAGAGCGTTCGCCGCGCCGTTCGGTTGATGTGAGAGAGACAAAACTGAGAGTTTCTCGAGCCTCGGGAATCGATCGAGATCGATGATCGCGGCTTGAGAAACTGAGGTTTCCTCGTCTCAATTATAGTGAGGAGGAGCGGAGGTTGTCGGCCTCGTCCTATTTGCCTGTCTCGTCCGCTCAGAGACCCGGTTCCGTGTTGTTTACCGATTTTTCTCTATGCCTTTTCCTTTCCTGCTTTCTTCGTTCTCGTTCTGTCAGTAATAATAATAATATAATAAAACATTTACGCTAGCAAAGGGGACAAAGTCCTGAGAGTGCGGTATCCCTGCAAAGCAGGCTAGTGAAGACACCAGGGGCTACTCCCTCTACTATAGCGCGCCCACAAAGGGGCTCAACCCACTTTTCAGCAGGGTGACATCTAGAGAAAAAGCTAGGCGCTAAGCAAAAAACTCTAGAAGATGGAGAAGCAGCCATGTCAGTATGGTGACAGTAGACCAAGTGGTACGAGCGCGCGATGCCCTTCTCCTTACGGAGACGTATATTGAATTATTGAGGGCCAGCGTACTCTGCTCCTAGCGGATCCTGCGAACTAGCCACTTTTGCCGGCTCACTTGTCAGCTCTTGCGTATGTGAACGCGTTGGACCAACAGCTGACAAATATCCGCAGGGTTTCAGCGCGTGTGACGTCCACGAAGAGCGTTTCTCCGCCGTGGACAATCGGGATTTTGCCTTTGCATGGTTCAGATCAGGACTTTGTTCGCGACACAAGCAAGTCTACTCGCGTTGTGCGAGCTCGTTATGCATATGCAGTCGCGCACCACACCGGATTTTTCTCGGTGGGCAAGATGGTTGAGCGCGCGTTGTCGCGCACCTCGCTGAGAATGAGATTGACGTGGTTGTAGAAGTTTTACAACTTATTGTTGATGAGAGTGACGAGGGTGTATCGCGCGCAGTGGATATGGCGCGTTTGTTGGCTATCTCACAAGCTCACGAGGATGGGTTCCAGGTGGCTGAGGAGTTCAAACTCAGCCCCATTGTCGAAACCCCTGAGCTAGAGAAGCGCCCAAGGCAAGTTGTAAAGATCGTTCAGCGTCGGAATTCGGAGAATGGCGGTTCTGAGAAGCGCAAGCGTCGTTCCCGCCGCCGTGAGAGGTCACTGGAACCGGCGCCGCCGCCTTCTGCGCCGTTGGGCACCAATTTTGTACCGGTCGAGCGCCGCCAATACTTTCGATGCTACCAGTTTGGGCATATGGGACGCGACTGCCCAGTGGCAGCGAGTGTTGCAGCAACGGGCGGAAATATCCGCCGTACCAATGCGTGAGGCAACCGTCAATTGTTGATTTGTAGTATGGAGTTCAACGTAACTCTCTCAAGGGGATTGAGTAGCACGGTACTGTGTGTGTAATGTGGTATTCCTAAGTAACTAGTGCTATCTTCGTGCGTAATTTCACCTTGTAAGTGAATGATAATGCTTGTTTCGTATTGCCCTTTTGGGGAATTGTCTTGATTGTATTACGTTTTTGTTTTGCGTGAGTGTTCTTTTTATTAGTGGTGCAGTACGTAATAAGGTAATCTTCAATGCCGTTTTGTTTTGCTCCCCGTGAACAAGGGTTGAGTGTGAGTTAGGTTGGCAAGTTCTTTCTGCTTTAGGATTGAGTGGTGTACGGTGGCCCAAGTATGGATGCCCACCTGTGTAACTCTCCTAGGGATCGAGTTCAGTACTAATAAGTGTAAGCCGAAAACCCCCGTGGGTTTTAGTTCGTCTTCGTTTGTACAGGTGATTTGGTAGTTCTTTGGTATCCAAGTAAGTTTGGTTCGTCTGGTTGTGTATTTGTTCTAGTAGTTAGTTGTGATATTTGCAGTTGCTTTCGTTCGAGTTTGCTTAGTTATGTTTTCGTACGTACGTCATTTCGTGTTACGTAGTACTTTAGTAGTAGTAGTAGTAGTAGTAGTAGTAGTAGTAGTAGTAGTGGTGGTAGTAGTAAGTGCAATTATGTTTTATCTTTAAGTTGCACTTACGGTTTAGTTTTGTGGACCTTGGTTTGTTGCACCTGTCCCGTTGCCTCGGACGGTTGTTGGACTTCAGGGGTTGCTAAGGGACGTCACGGCTGATGTCACGGATCGAAAGATGACAGACGCCCGCAGTCGCGATGTTGGTACGTCGTCGTCGATGTCACACGCATAGTCGATCATCGATATGTAACAGTCCGATCTGTACGAGTACCACTGAAATGCGCGAGAGGATCATCATCCTCCGCGTAGCTCAGTTGGTTAGAGCGTCGCACTAGAGAAGCGAACGTCACGGGTTCAAATCCCGTCGTGGAGCATTTTCGCCCCATCACGATATATGATTTGACCCGGCTCGTACAGTGAAAAGCCCCGCACCGATTTCAAACCCTAACATTGGTATCGAAGCGACGGTTCGGAAACCGCCTCAGATGTAACGGCATAAGGCACACGATGTGGCCTACGCTAAGATCGCGTATGCTCGGGCACGGCGATGTGACCTGCGCTACGATCGCATATGCATGGGCACGATGTGACCCGCGTTGATGACGTGGATTCGGGCTGCATCCCAAGAACTGCGATGCACCTTCGGTGCGATGGGCTGCATCCCAAGAACTGCTACCCAGCTTCATCGCAGGCTGCCATGTCATCACATCTGAGGTCGGACCTCTGAAAAGTAACTCGACACGAATGTCGTGAGGTCACGACACTTTAAAGAGGGGAGATATGTCACGGATCGAAAGATGACAGACGCCCGCAGTCGCGATGTTGGTACGTCGTCGTCGATGTCACACGCATAGTCGATCATCGATCGGTAACAGTCCGATCTGTACGAGTACCACTGAAATGCGCGAGAGGATCATCATCCTCCGCGTAGCTCAGTTGGTTAGAGCGTCGCACTAGAGAAGCGAACGTCACGGGTTCAAATCCCGTCGTGGAGCATTTTCGCCCCATCACGATATATGATTTGACCCGGCTCGTACAGTGAAAAGCCCCGCACCGATTTCAAACCCTAACAGCTGACTCGTGTTGCTGTTTGTTGTTACATCCTCTTTTTTGATCTTTGTTGCCTGCGGGCCATGGCCAGTTTACATATTTCATTTATGTTTCATATGTCCGCCTCCTTCGAACGGAGGCTGAGGGGAGGAAACTGAGAGTTTCTCGAGCCGCCTCGGGAATCGATCGAGATCGATGATCGCGGCTTGAGAAACTGACGTTTCCTCGTCTCAATTGTAGTGAGGAGGAGCGGAGGCTGTCGGCCTCGTCCTTTTTGGTATTTGCCCGTCTCGTCTCAGAGACCCGGTTCCGTGTTGTTTACTTCTCGTGGCTCGCTTGTAGGTACTCCGTCTGGACGTCCGTCTTGTTCACATAGGAACCCCAACATTCTTTGTTTGATCAGGCCTTAGAGCTCCCACGATGTCCAACCTTGAGTAGCGAGACTGGCTTAGAGAGCGGTCGGCCGTAGTGATTGTTGTTGGGGGTTATAGCCGGACAGTTACTTTAAGGCAGACTTTTTCGTGGGGTTTGAGCCCCGGCTATAACAAACTGCACCGTACCTTTCCAGTCTGTCTTCTTGGGTGATGCGAGCCACTCGTCTTAGTAGTGTCGTTCATTGGGTTCTTTGGGTCAGCAGTAGTATTAGTTTTAGTTTTAGTATCAGTAGTAGTTGAGACAGTACTATTGTGTGGTAGCTGTTTTAGTATAGTTGTAGGGTTAGTTAGTATATTAGTCTTCGTCGTACAGTTAGTTGTATTTATATTGGCTATTGGCTGTGCCGGGTTTAGGTTCTTTTAGGGGGCACTCCGTACTGTTGTATATATACCGGCGATCTACGCGGGCCATGGCCAGTTTACATATTTCATTTCTGTTTCATCGTCGATGTCCGCCTCCTTTGAACGGAGGCTGAGGGGAGGAAACCGGAGAATGATATAAATATTGGACTGGTCTGTGGTCTCCGCAGAGTCACTCCAATCTAATGATCGAAATTGCGCTCTCTGCAGAAGCCAATGTCAAAGCACAATTATGATCGTTAGATTGTGATGACTCGGAGACTCAGACTATGCCATGTTGATGGTTTATAGTACTGTGACACCGGCGCGGGTGACACTGGATGCCGTTGCCGCCGCCGCTGCCGCTGCCGCTGCCGCTGCCGCTGCCGCTGCCGCTGCCGCTGCCGCTACCGGCCGGGTCGGGGTGACACTGACGTGATATAAAGGACTTGCCGTACTCTCGCAAGCCAGAGGTTACGAGCTTCGGCCGTTGCGCGGCCGATCGCCCGATTCTCGACAGAAAGCAATGGAAAGCAACTCGTAACCAGTGATGCCAGTGCCTATTGATGTGACCGTAGGTGACAACAATAGGTATGTCCATAGGCTTAGTTACTGTCATCAGTAGGCCTCTTCGAAATCGGCAGTAGGAGAGGGCTCGGTAACTGGCACTCAATTGATCGGTAGGCGCAACAGTAGGTGACAACAAAGCCTACTGTCGATGACAGTAGGTTCTGTCAACGATCTGCTGTTTTTCAAACGTGTGCCAGATGGCGAGCGCAGGGCGAACTGGCAAGATTCGGCATCGGTAGTGTCCCGAACTGTGCTATAACCTATAAGCGCTTTGTATGTTGCGATATAAGCGCTTATGTCGGTGGTTATATAAGCGTGCGATATAAGCGCTTTATATGTCGCCGACATAAGCGCGCGTGGATATATAATAAAATACGCTTATATCCGATATAATATATACCGCGCGATTCTGGGAGGTTTTGGGTGCGCTTATGTATATATCATTTGATATAATGTCATCGGGATATATAAGCGTCAGGGTTATATATCCCCACAACCCTGGTCTAGATCCTAGGTCCTCGCTCCTTGGGGTCGGCAACGCGTATTACCAGCGTTGTCAACAGGCTCAACACTCACGAGGTACCTATTGTCCCCACCACCCGTGCCTACTGTCCTCGGCCTACTGTCGCACCTACTGTCATGGGGTTACCTACTGTAAAACGAGTGTAAGTTACTGAGCCCTCACCTACTGTCGGGCTACTGTCGCGCAACCCCTCAACTAGCCTCCCCTACTGTCAAGCCTACTGTGGGTCAAAAGCCGCCTAGTGACAACACTGCTCGTAACCTCCGGACTACATACCGCGTATTAAGACCATATTTAAAAACGCGATGGAGATAAATTCCAAGATTAAATACTTATAGCGTTAATATTGGGATTGCTTATATGTAGCCGCCCCGGAACGTGCAGGTGCAGAAAAAGCATACCATTTTTTGTCGAAAGGGCATTCTGAAGGTTTGAGGTAGTCGAGGGCTTAGGTCCTCACAATCGTACCTTGGGGATTTGCGTGAATCCAATTTCTCGCAAAGATTTGGCATGCTACTTCTTTACATCATCTCTAGAGATGTACGAATGCAGCTGTTCCCATCGGTTTCTCGCAACGCCTCAAGTAACGTTTGTTCAACAGCCCATATGGACGTACTTGCTGCGTTGGTTTGCGTATTTAGTAACTTACACGCGCCATTCCGGATGTGCCGCGGGGCTCGAAGCGTGTGAACCAAATGACCAAATGAAACACAGATGCACACATACAGCGTTGAAAATATGTTTCAGTCGTTGTTATTACTATTTCTTAGCGTTCCCTTCGGCAGGATACCGAAGGGAATGCCGTTTTGCGGATGCCGGTTCCCGCTTCCGCCACACGAAGCGGGGAATCCGGGATCTGCTGGAAATGACAGCCTGACTAGTTCGTACAGTCAGGTGACATATCCAGTGTGTCATTCTCGGTGTACAGCTAGTGACCTAGACTCAGTATTTATGTCCATCTATACGAGTCTAGTGATCCGTTTGCGTCACCGTCGGCTGCGGATCCCCACTGCTGGACTTTAGGTTCAGGGTTAGTATTATGGGCTCTGATAGCCCCTAGCCTGACCTGTCTCTGATCGGAACCGTGACTCCGCTAGTAGCTAGGATGGCAGTACAGTAGTACTGTACTGTCAGTCATTATTTCGTATTATCCGGGTTTCCGAGATGCATGATAAAAGCACTCGGCCGGACTGTTTATGGGAGCTTAGCCAGTTCGTTTTCACCGAGCGGAACACCTGTTCTCGCAGGTTATGCGCGTCACCACTTTCCCGGTAATTCTGACGGCACAGCGCCTAGCTGTTGCCATGATTGGCTAAGTTTTGACACAGAGATGGGGTGGGCGCCCCCTTAGGCAGTAGTTGACCTTTTCGCAGTATGGCCTCTCCTTGAGGTGAAGATCAGTTTGGATTTTTCGGCAGCAGTATCTAATAGATAGTTTGAAACACATATAGGGTAGAATATTCTATATATCCGTGTTTTAATACTATCGCTGTACGCAAAAATATGAGGCTCAAACGGTGATAATATGTCTGTAAAAGATATAACATATGAGAGTCTGAGAGTCTAAGTAGCTTATGCTACGTGCGCTGTGTAAGTCTGTACGAGTACGGCTACGGTGATGCTCGAGTACTCTAACACGTGGCTCGCAGTCTCTGTCGCTATGACTCGCGGTCTCGAGCCGAATAATAATGCAGTCATCTGTCACATGCATCGAGGAATGTCATACAGGGGGCAGTACGGTATATCTAGTCCCCCGTGACACCACCACATTCTGTGGATGTGTGTGGCAGTGGCATGATAATGTCAGACAAGCAATATATCATAATACTCAGAAACGGAGCCAGCAGAGATACAGGCATTTGCATTGGCAAGAACTGGTCCTACTGGTGCCTCCGGGTCTTTAGAAATAGACATGCTCGCAGAGGCCCACCTTCCCTCGCCTCGGGTCACCCTATCAAGTTCTGCCGCTGCAGTGATGCTAATACAATCTGATCCTGTCGTTGCTGTTGTTGTAGTTGTTGCTGCTGGGCATGCAGCTGCTGTGCTTCAGCTGCTCGTAGCTTCTCAACCAGCTTAACACGCCGGTCCTTAATATCCAATAGGCGGGCAGTGAACTTGTCAATAATGGGAACCCCGTGTTTGGTGATAGGAAGGGCTTTTGTGAAAATGTCAGACTGATTGTCATCAGTCGGAATCCAGACCGGTGTAAACTTCCTGAGGGGTCCCTGACACCAATTCCTAACCGCGTGGTACCGAACCGCGATGTGTTTGAGCTTAGAAGAGAGTGCCCGCTGAGTGACTAGAGTCTGAACTGCTGAGTTATCTACATTGATGGTGATGGGCTCAGCTGAGGGAAAGAACTCTGTTAGTGTGTTATAGATGGCCAGGGCGGAGGTGCAGGCCTCTGACATGGCAACATACTCTGCCTCTGTAGAGTGAAGGGCAGTGCATGACTTCTGCTTCTTTGACCACCAGTCAATGAGCATACCGTGAAAGTAGAGACAGTAGCCGGAAACTGAGTTCCGTGTGGCAGTGTCTCCTGCATGGTCTGAGTCACAGAACGCGGTGAGCTGGGGTGCTGTAGAGTCAATAGTCATACCAAGTGTGTACTCTCTGGTGGAATAGGCATAGTGGAGGATCCGCTTGGCAGCGGTGAGGGCTTCAACTGTGGGCTGGTGGCAGAACTGAGCCAGATATGTGACGTGGTAATATATGTCGGGTCTGACTGTTCTGGCTAACCAGAGCAGAGAGTAGATCAAGGATCTGAGGGGTGTCTCAATGGACCTGTCAATGGCATCAGGTGGGGGAATGGGTAGGGAGAGACCCTCTGCCATCGGTGATCGAGGTGGCTGCTTATCCGTGTCTATGCTGAACTTAGCACACAGATCTGTGATGCTCCGCTCGTGTGAAAGCTCAATCCTGGTCGGGTATGACTCTCCTGTAGGAAGTGTCTCAGTCTGAACATCAACTTTGAGCTGGAGGAACTGGTTGAGGACACCAGAGTAGGTGGCCCGAAATGTGGACATGATGTCAGTGTGAAAGCGGGCTCTGGACAGCTCATCGGCACAAGCCACAATGAAGTCATCAACATAGATGAGGACTATGAAGAGCTGAGTGTCAATCCAGCCGATGTATAGGCACTCGTCATATGTGGACCTGCTGAGTGTAGGGTAGCGGTCTGTCATGAATCTGTGTGCGGTCTCTGACCAGAGTCTGCCTGAGGTCCGATGTCCGTAGAGTGCCTTCTTCATATAGGCACCTACATATCCTTTGGGATGAATGTACCCCTTCGGAAACCTGACATAGTACCGCTCATCCTCAGGTATTAGAGCCTGGAGGAAAGCCTGAGAGACATCATAGTGGTATGGCATGAGTCTGTGTTTCAGGCAGAGCGCTAGTAGGAGTCTGAAGGTGGTGAGCTGAGGTGTAGGGGCAAAGGTCTCCGCCTCCTCATAGAAGGTACGGTCCATGTCTCCTCTGGTGGTGCATCTGGCCTTGAACTTGTCAAGGGAGCCGTCTGTCAGCTTCTTGAGCTTAAAGACAAACTTACTGGGGAGGACGGTGGAGCCTGGAGGGAAGGCGGTGACTGGATCGGCCCTGTCTGGCTGAAGTATGCCGTCAATTTCTGACTGAATGGCTTTGTGCCACTGTCTCCAATTAGGGCTGAGCCGAGCCTGTCTGTATGTGGCAGGGTCTGGCTCGTCCATGAAGGCATCACTCGGGAAGTCTGCGGGGTCCGAGTCTGCATCCCTGAGGGCAAGGAGCATGGCCTTCTGGTCTGGGGAGATGATGACAGCATCGGTGTCTGCATACTGGGTGGAGTGTGAGTCAGCAGAGTCGAAGTACACCTGGTATCTGTGCTGGACCTGAGGCTTATGGTCTACAGACACGATGACTGCAGGGTGATACTTCTGTCGGTCAGCTGGCTTAGCCGAGCACATAGCAAAACACGGGTAAAAGACATTAGGTGCCCCATGTTTGTGTCTGTGCTTGAGAAAGCTGATGAGAGTGGCATAGTGGCTTTTGGCCAGCTGGAGATAGTGTATGAGCTTTACCCAGACTGGATGTCTGAGTTTAGCACACTGGACCTTGACATAGGCAAAGGTCTCTGACTCGTGGGTGCTGCATGCAAGCTCGAGGATGTCGGGGGAGGAGAGGGCTGTGGGGCGTCGGATGGGGTACAGCTTCTTTGTGAAGATAGCTGTGGAGGCGGGATCAACCAGAGTGTTGTGTGTGTTGGCAAGTGTCTTAGCCATGAGAGCAGGGTCAGTGACAAACGTAGGCCTAGAGAGAGCCTTGAGTTTTCCTTTCACTGTGTCAAGGCATAGATAGTTGCCAGGTGTGAGATTCCCGACATAGCGGTAGGGCTTGCTCTTAGGCTGTAGCTTAGCCGAAGTGTCAGCTTTAGCTCCTGCCTTAGAGCGCTGTGCGGGGTCCTGCCAGACATTGCACTCGGACCAGAAGGGCCGGAGCTCAGTGTAGTCGAAGTGACGGCCGGTGTATCTGAGGTGAGGCGTGTCCATTCCAATGTGCCTGTTAGGCATAACATTGAGGACTGTGTTAATGGCATGGAGTGCAGCAAGAGGCCATGTGTACAGCGGGGCATCATATGTGCGCATGGTGCTGTTCATGATCTTCTGCATGTCTCTCCAGAGCACCTCAATCTGAGCCTGGAACTCGTGCATGTATGGCGGACCGGTCTCATGACGCATGCGGTACTGTCGGAGGAGTGTCTTCATCTCCTCCGATGTGTACTCTGTGGCACAGTCTGTGTGGAATGTGATGGTCTCTGGTGTGAAGCCGTGGGACTGAATGTCATCAAGGACAATCTGGAGGTGGAAGTGTTGGCCTCCCTTAGAAGGTGAGGCATATCCGAAGGCCTTTTTAGTGACGGGGCACTTAAAGGCACTGATGAAGACTGACTCGTCGTAGCCAGGGGGTTTGCATGGGCCCCAAATGTCAGCAAATATGTGCTGAAATGGCTTGGACTGTTCCCATTTGACAGGCCGGTGGCTGGCTGGCAAAGCCGGAGGTGGTCTGCGGTTGGCTCTGTCAAATACATTAAAGGGTCCTGGGCGCTTGGCATTCCAGGTGTTGCAATGAGCACACCCGCAGCCTGACAGGATAGTCCTGAGTGTCTTCATGGAGAGGTGTCGTCTGGGCACTGCAAACTGAAGCCCCTGTGAGAAGAGGTGAGCAATGTACTGGTGTGAGTAGTGGCCCAGACAGGCATGGAGGTACTGATGAGGGTCAATCCTGGGGACTGTGGTGGCATCCTTGAAAAGGATGATGGTGTCGAACGGAGCCCCCTGGATGAAGACACGGTCAGCACCGCCCTCCTCTCCTGCATCCGTGAGGTCCTGGGGGGAGTAGGTACCAGCTCGAGGGCGGGAGAAGAAGCCGGGTGTGCCTGCTGGGATGGTGGCTATCTCCTGAAAGTGATAGGTGAGTGGCCACCAGGCTGCAGATGGTGACTTCCGAAGAAACACCGTGTATGAGGTGTTATTAGGGTCTAACCAGAAGTCCTCTAGCATCTTCATCAACATCCTTTGGATGATGGAGTTGATGAAGGGCGGGTTGGCCCAGAAAGAGCGCCCGCACCAGACATGATCCTCAGCAGGGTCCTCGAGGGAGTAGTAGTGCTGGCACTGTGTGTTACCCCGTGGGTAGGGGATGCCGTCCGTGTAGAGGTCTGTGTCACAATAGCCATGTGGACTGTGCTGAGCAAACTCTCTGTAGGCGGACCTAGCAACCATCCAGTCGACTGTGCCCTTCTCTGCAAGCTCCGAAGGGGCAGGCTGCAGGAGGGGTCTCCTCTGTGCTATGGAGTGGGCAGATGGGGTGGCTCGCCAGCTGCTGGGGTGTACAACATAGTCTCTGCCAGTGTCATAGAGGTCAAAGAGAGAAGCACCGTGGTGCCATGTGAGGTCGATGAAGTCAGGGGAGCGGGCCCCGTGTCTGAGCATCTGGCGGACTGAGAGGAGGTTTGGGGCATTTGGATCATAGAAGGCTTGGAGAAAGGGGAGTGTGATCCAAGTGCCGTCGGTGTACTGGAAATCAATGGAGGCTGTGCCGACACTGTGAGGCTTGTAATGCTGATCCGAGGCTGTGGTCATGCTGGAGGTGCACGGGGACAACTCAGTGAAGAGCTCCCTGTTGTTCAGGAGGAGATGTGAGGCTCCTGAATCTACAAGGAGGTGTCCGTGCGTGTTGGAGGCACGGCGGCCTTTCCCAAGCAGGGGGAGGAAGACCGGTGTGCCGTGGGGACAGTGCGGGGCACTGTCGGTGCAGCTGAGGTCTCTCCCCACGGCGCTGCAACCGCAGGGTCGTAGACATCAATACTGATCCCAGGGGCCCAAATGGTGGTCATCATAGACTTCAAACTGGGCCCAATCATCCTCAGAGTCTCCGGTGCAATATGAGGGGTGTGTTCGGCTGTAGTTCTCAAGGAACTGATTAAGCTGACGGAAGGAGGGAGATGGCATAACTGAGAAATCCCACTGAGAGTGCTCTGGGGAGTGTGAGCTATTTGGCCGTGGCCGAGGTGTGTCAGTGCGGATCGAGGTGTCTGCCATGAACTGCTTCCACTTAGTAGTGGTCTCCGAGGTGTCCTCCTGAGATTCAGGGATAGGAGGGAAGTGGAAATCCGGTGTGACGGCACAGGCCTGCACTGTGGACGGGACCGGGGGCTGCATGTGTGTGTCTGAGGTAGCAGCCAGCCGGTCAGTGTCCACCAATGCAGGCAGGGTGCCCGCTGTAGCCCGTGTAGTTGCCCTATCGGCAGTGGGCTGAGCAGGCACCGTACCGTCAGTGTCGGATACTGGAGGAGGAGGAGGGGGAGGAGGTGTGTGTTGGGGCGGATAGCCCTCGGTGTCTGACTCGGAGCCTGAGTCGGAGACATCGGCCCACAGGCCAATACTCTCAAGCCCGGGGTATGTACACTCCAAGGGGGCTAGGGAGCTGTCAGGGGCACCGAGTGTAGGCGGTTGCTCGGAGGCCACTGTAGTGTCGGCCCCGAGAGCTGTGCTGAGAGATGTAGGGGTGTCAGCGGTGGTTGCACCGTCAGTACAGACGGTGTGATCGGTGGGCGTGCCCACAAGCGCCTCATCGGCACTGTGTCCCAGGGGCGGTGTGGAGGCAGCTGCAGGCTCACAGAGTGTGGTGGGAGCTGCGGTGACACCACCGGAGGGCAAATGTGGTGTGTGGTTGGCCGGTGCCGTAGCACTGGCGGAGGCCGGCTGAGGTGAGGCAGTAGCCGGTGCCGTGGCACCACCGGAGGTCGGCTGAGGGGAGGCAGTAGCCGGTGCCGTGGCACCACCGAGGGCCGGCTGAGGGGAGGCAGTAGCCGGTGCCGTGGCACCACCGGAGGCTGGCTGTGTGGAGGCAGTAGCCGGTGCCGTGGCACCACCGGAGGCTGGCTGTGTGGAGGCAGTAGCCGGTGCCGTGGCACCACCGGAGGCTGGCTGAGGTGAGGCATTGGCCGGTGCCGTGGCACTGGCATAGGCCGGCTGTGAGAAGGTGATAGCCGGCCGAGGTGACATATAGAATGTGTATGTCAGTGTTATGTGCAAAAGTGTGAGGAGCACAGCAACCGTGAAAGAGAACCAGTGCATGGCAATGGCTACCAGGGTGCGTGTGACCGAGGGAGTGTTACAGCCAGGCTGTGGTGTGGCGGTGTGTACGGCAGCAGTGTGAACCGGGTCTGTATGCGTGCCCTCCCAATGCATCCCCATCCCAGGCACTGCAATATGGATGCATGCAGTGTCAGGTGCAATTGTGGTGGCTGGGGGGATACCAATGGCCCGAGGCTCAGGCTGGTGGCAGTCGGGGGGTGGTGATGGTGGTGGGAGGGGAGTGGTGGAGGTGGGAGGGGTGGTGGCAGTGTCCAGAGTGTCCTCGGAGATGGTGGAGGCCACTGAGGTGCTGCCGGTCAGGAGGTCAGTCAGGTAGGGCACAGGGCACTGGGTGTTGCAGTCCACGGTGATGTCTGTCTGGACTGGGGCGGTGGCGGTGCTGTTGGCCGAAGCCAGTGACTCAGCTACCTGGTGCTGCCGCTCAAGCTTCTGCTGCTGCTGCCTGGCCTTCTTCTGCTTCTCCTTGTCCCGCTTCCTCTGCCGCTTTGTCTTCTCCCAAGCCGGGTCCTCGTGGTCCGGGTCCTCCCTCAAGTCAGTAGCCGTGACGGTGTCAAAGTACCTGAAGGCAAAGAGGGCGGGGGGCTCCAGCTGGGGGAAGGAGAACTGGGTGTCGGGTGGAGAGGCGGAGGGGGAGAGGGAGCTGAAGGGATTGGGGGAGAAGTGGTTGGCCGAAGCCGAGGGGGTTGGGTGAGGTGAGGGGCCAGAGAACTGAGGGATCCAGGGCTTACTGGTGAGGGCGGGCCACTCAGTCTCATCATCCTCCTGGTCTGCCTGGAAGCTGACTGCCTTAGCTGGATGGTGAAACTCAGAGCGGTTGGGGGGGGGGGGGGGGGTGGCTGCTCTGAGCCGTGCAACCTCATTTGAGAGCTGCCAGCTCGGATGCGGTGCTGGCTGATGCACCGTCGGTGGGGGTGAGGTGGGGGTGGCGGGGTGCGGTGGGGGTGGCAGGGGGTGCGGGTGTGGAGGGACGGGGGGCAGAGACATGGTTCACAGATGGAGGGGGGCCGGCCTTTACCCACATGTCGGCCTTCTCAGCCAGCGTGCAGGGACAGCCGAACCTGCCGAGGGAGTGGGTGGCGGTCTTGCCGTACTTGTACTTGCAGGAGCGGCAGGGGTGGCCGATGGACTTGTCATTGGGGTCGGAAGGGGTGAACTTGAAGCCGTCCCAGGTGCCAGAGGGGGTGGAGTCCTTGTTGGTGGAGCCGGCGTGCTTGAGCTTGGAGGCTTTGTACAGGGCCCTCTCGTGCTCAATGAAGGTAGATCTGGTGCCGCCCCGTAGTGGTGAGCGGGGCCTGGATGGAGGTGGTGTGGTGGCCCGAGGGTGCGTACCCTTGCCACCCTTGCCCCCCTTGCCGCCCTTGCCATTAGGGTGCTTCTCCCTCGGCTTGGTTGTGTCAGCCGAGCCCCGCCCCCCCTCACGGACTTCCCCCGTCATGGAGGCAGCTCGGGGGCGGGATGAAGAGCCAGGGAGCTGGGAATGGTGGGCAGAGCCCTGGGTGTACCATACATTCCCGATGGCCTCAATGAACTTCTGAAGACCACCGGGGAAGCCAGAGGAGGTCAAGCGGTTGTTCTCCTCGTAGGTGCGGATGACCTCGAAGTACAGAGGGATGTTGAAGAGGTGCTCGGCCGTGTCCTGGGAGGCCCGTAAGATGTCAATGAGGACCTCCTGCTCCTGCTGTCCAGAGAAGGCGGGGTGGAGCTGCCTGTGGTTGCCGATGAGGGTGGCGAAGGTGTTCAGCTTCAAGGCGGGGTCCTCGGACTCAGAGATTCGGAGGGCCTTGGCCTTGGTGAGGTTGGAGTGGTCCGTGGAGGGGGGGTAGGTGATCAGGCGGCAGTGCACGTGCAGCAGAAGCAGCCTGCCGTCCACCTGAGCCTGGGGGGAGTCCTTCACAATTTGTGACAACACAATTTGTGTGTTGGCACAAGTGGCCGCAAGTAGAAGTTGAGCTAGAAGGCCATTGGAGATACCGTCGTAGGGCTCGTCCTTCAGTCGGCGTTGAAGATTGAGTAGTGCTGGGGCGTGGCCAGGTCGGGTGGCGGTGAGCACACGGGTCAGGGCGTCACAGAACTTTTTGAACACAATGTCGCCGCCCGCGGTGAGGAAGTTCAATTGGAGTTCACGTTGTTGTTGGCGCTCGTGAATATCCGTGAGGGCATAGTAGGCGGTCTTCAACTGCTTCAGGAGCGGATTGACGTCAGGGGTGGTGGAGCGGGTGTTGAAGGCGCTGGTGCTGTCGTCCATGATGTGCTTGATCTTGGTTGGAGGAAGTTCTTGCCCGTCTCGATGTTGCAATGGCGTCACCTCTGGAATAGTTTCCAATTCCTTGGTGGTGTCGAACATCTTGTCCGAAGTAATTACGACTGAAGATGGCGTCGAAGATGAAGTAGTTCTACTCGCAACAGTGCGAGCCAGTGAGGTGGCGTTGACGCATTCGTCGCGGACTTTGATTAAGTCGTTGAAGATGGTCTCGTTGAGTTGGTTGACGTCGTTGAGCTCTTCCTTCGTGACGTAATTCTCGTGGATCTCGTCGGATTGGGCAGATGAACGCTGGAATGCTACTACAAGCGAGGTGACGGTGGTGGAGAGCTCAGCCATGTTGGCGGTGACGGCATGGAGGTCTTGAAGAAGGGCGTTGATCGTGATGGAGATTTCTTCGTTTGTTGGAGATGGCGGAAGAGGTTGACGTGAAGTAAACAAACGTCGTTGAGCATGTTGTTGACGCTCTTCGGTTGGTGGTTGGGATCCCGGAGTTGTAGTTGGCGTGAACGAGGACATGGTAGACCTTCCGAACCGTTGGTGGCGGTGAAGGTGACGATGTTGCGCAAGTCGTTCTCGTAGGGGTTGAGATGTAGATTTTCTCTAAGATTTGTTAATTTTTAAAAAATTGGCCAGCGCTTCCGCCGTAAATGCTCGTAATGAAGCCGAAATCCAAGGCGTCCCCTAAATTCCGGCAGAGCGTGTGATAATTAACGGACGCGATTTAACATTGAAGTTGAAATAAGAGCCGAGAGGGCAATCGTAAGTTAATTCCCAATCATAAAAGGTTTTGGCAAGTTAAAATTCACGCCGGTCCGACCTGCGGAGGGTTAGTGCAGGCGGAAAAGGCAATTCTCAAGTAATTTTTGTTACTGCCAGTTCGATGCGCTTTTGACGGCTAATTTGAAATTTGTTGTGTCATCAGAGATTGCAGTGGTGCGTCGTGGTCAAACATAAACTAATAGATAGTTTGAAACACATATAGGGTAGAATATTCTATATATCCGTGTTTTAATACTATCGCTGTACGCAAAAATATGAGGCTCAAACGGTGATAATATGTCTGTAAAAGATATAACATATGAGAGTCTGAGAGTCTAAGTAGCTTATGCTACGTGCGCTGTGTAAGTCTGTACGAGTACGGCTACGGTGATGCTCGAGTACTCTAACACGTGGCTCGCAGTCTCTGTCGCTATGACTCGCGGTCTCGAGCCGAATAATAATGCAGTCATCTGTCACATGCATCGAGGAATGTCATACAGGGGGCAGTACGGTATATCTAGTCCCCCGTGAGTATCGTCGCTCGCTATGGCTTCTTTTTACGTTTCACCTGGCCGGTGGAGAGGGCATTCCGCGTATTGTGGGTCGCAACCACTTTTAGCCAATCGGCTCATGACCTGTTTGATGCTGTTTTTATCGCTGAGACTTCTGCAGGAATTGGCCGCTGCGTCTACTGATTTAACTACTGCCGCCACACTAGCCCACGCTCCCCATCTCACCGTCATTTTGAAAATGGATACACCGCAGAGACCACGTACACGCGCTAGGGCGCGTAAGTTAGCAACAATTTTTGATGATGTTGGAGCGTTAAACGCAGCCACGCCCACGACTCCGCATTTGGATTCGGCTGCGTCAGAAGCTTCGACTGCGGCTGCCACCCTCGTGCACCGGTTGCGCAGAGATTCATTTGACGTTCAAAGTTCCAAAACCGCAGCAACGAAAGTACTGGGCGACAAAGCTGCAAAATTCCGTGGGGACGAGACATCAGCTTCGGACATTTTTTCTCAATTGGTATCCGAGCTGCAGCAGCTCTTCACGTTGCAGTCGACGGCATTCGCACCCCTGTTTGACCTGACTGCTGCTGACACCCCTGTTCTGCCTGCTGCCAATGAACTCTTGTACTCTGTGCTGCTGCTGCTGACTGCGCCAGGGTCTCCTGCCCGTAATTGGGTAGAGGCTTCTGGCGCGGATGTTCCTGCTGATGGCAAACGCGCCACCCTGGAGGTGGTGCGTATGCTTGCTGACGCGTCGACTCCGTTCGATGCTTTGACTGAGCTGCTTGAGGTGAGGATCTCTGACGAGTGTGACCCTAATGCGGGGATTCGCCTCTTCAACAGCTGTCTTCGGGATGCACAGCGTCTGACGACGCTGCCCGAAGACGCTGTTAAGAGACAATTCCTCTCTGCTCTGTCGGGCTTACGCCACGCTGGTTGACTCGTTTGCTCGAGCTGACCAGCGTGCGGCTGTAAGTCTGCTCACCCTGCAGGCACGCGTGCGCGAGCAGTACCGCTGCGGGCGGCTCTCGGGCAAGCGCACTGCAGGGCGCCCCATGTCTGTAGCATCTTGCACCACTGACACTGGCCTGGCTTCGGCCATTGATCGGCTCAGTGCTCAGTTGGTCAAGTTGCAGCGGGATGTGGATTCCCTTAAGAGGGGTGGCCCCAAGCCGCCTCCTGGGAAGCACACTCCGCGCAATTTCCACCGACCTGGAGTGCAGCCGCTTGCTCATTCCGCCTCTCCGGAGGTGGCTTTTGACAAGCGGTCTGGCACCTTTGTCCCAACGTGCAGGCACGAGAAGTGCCGCGCCGTTGGGTCAAAGCATTGGCTCAGTGAGTGTCCTCACAAGGACACTCACCCATTGTCCATCTCGGCATCCTACTGCCAAGCCGTCGAGTCTTATGACTCCGACGTGCTTGCCCTTCGTTTCCAGCGGTACTATGACGCTGGAGATGAAGGGTCCATGGAGCACTTGTGTGCTCTCGTGGGGCAACCTGAAATCTGTGAGCTGTCTGCGCATGCCTTTGCTCCAAAGCCTACGGCTCTGCAGCAGTTCAAGGATGCTGCTGCCTCTACTGAGTCTGCACCTGATGAGCATCTTTCTATTGGCCGTGTTGCATTTGCTGCGGTCAGCGGTCCGCTTGCTGGTGGTGTCGCTGAGCCGGCCACTGACAAGCGGCTGCTGCCGCGGGCCTCTGCACCTGTGCGTGATGAGCCGGTTGACTTGCATGAGGTCAACCGTGCCACCTTTGTGCCGCCGTCTGCCTCTCTGGCTCTCGGCCCAATGGCTCCTGCTGACAGTTCTTTCAAGACGTTCAACACTGTCCACCCTGACTGGTTTGACATTGACCCTGAGCCTGTTGATGTCTGTGACTCCGATGATGATGGGGAGGGCTCCAACTATCCTCCTGGTGTCTGCCTGACTGAAATTGAGGGGGGTGCACCGCCGACGACTGCAGCGTTTCGGCGGTTCGGAGTCCCCAGAGGCTCCAGGCCATTTGGCATCGGTGAATTTGCACTCACTCTTTTCATGGTGGCTACGTTTCTGTTCAGTGCTACGGCGATGCCGACCCTCGTGGTCGGCGGTGGTGTCAGGGGCCTGGTTGAGCCCGGAGCCACTTACGGCTACGATTCACTACGGTCCCATGAAGCACTACTGGATTCTCTTAACCCGCCTACGGTGCCTGCTGTTTCGTCGTTGCCGCTGCAGGATGTGCCGCGGTTCTTTTCTCAATCGACCTCGGCTGCTTACCAGTCTGATGGTTTTACCGCTCCACTCTGGGATCCGCCTGACCCGCTTGGGTCTGGTGGTGTCAATTCTTACCAATTCTCATCTCAACTCACTTCAGATGTTTCCCTGCCTTGGGATCCGTCAGCTGAACTCGGCTCTGCCGACCAGCTTTACAGTGGCTAGAGTCTGCTTATATCAAATCCTGGAGGTGTGATTAGCCTTAGCCGCAATGGTGGGTTGTGCCGGGACAAGTCCCCGGGCACCCAGCTAAAAGTATATCTGTTTCCAGTGAAGTGCTGTTTGTTATCTGTTTAGTTAGCTCCGCTTGCCTAGCCCTATTAGCTACGGTCACAGCTCCGGGTGGTGTGCTGGACTTTAGGTTCGGGGTTATTATTATGGGCTCTGATAGCCCCTAGCCTGACCCGTCTCTGATCGGAACCGTGACTCCGCTAGTAGCTAGGATGACAGTACAGTAGTACTGTACTGTCAGTCATTATTTCGTATTATCCGGGTTTCCGAGATGCATGATAAAAGCACTCGGCCGGACTGTTTATGGGAGCTTAGCCAGTTCGTTTTCACCGAGCGGAACACCTGTTCTCGCACCCACTGCCTTTACAGCTGTTTCTAGCAGGATCTGCTTCCAGTCACCGAATCTGTGCGGGGATGCTTCCTAGCGTTCATAATAGCTTATAATAAACATTATTCGCTTCTAATATATCGCGAAGAGTTATCAATCTCTTCATTAATCTACCCTGCTGCACTAGGTTTTCACAGTGTAAAGCGCGAACGGAAGCGGACAGATTCCAGAAAGATACCGGTGCGATTTCGACAACGGTTTAGATGTCCTTCTCATTTAATCGAACGGTTGTTCGGAATTTGTAAACAATGAAAAATATAATTCGCATCTGAGGAATCCGTCGCGCTTTTCATTACACTGAACACTCTTAATACGCCGTACTACAGTACCACAGAAAATTAAAAAATCGATGAACCGGGAGAAAATCGCCGCGTCCGGAGGCTGACTTGTGAGAGTTCAGAGTAGATTTGACGTTGAGCGTTGAGGAAAGTCATAGTCAGGTGATCAGGGCGAGCTCAGTCACAGTCACGAGTCAGAGGTGCAGTCGAGACTCGAGTGTTCACAGATCAACAGTTGAACAGTTCTGAGTTGAACGACAAGAGCTGTTCACATCACTCGAGTCGACCGCATCGCTTTCGTTTGGAAGCGAAACGCATTATTTCCAATTGCCGAATTGCTCACGTTTGCCACAGCGCTTTACAATATTGTACCTCGGAGATATTGTAGTTTAGCTGCAACACCGTAGGGCCGACACAGCACTGTTCTCTTACTGTTACATTCAAGTTCAATTTTGGCAGTGGACGAGAGGATATGTATGCGATGCCATGAGTGCCAACGGTCATTAGAGAGAGGTGATAGCGACACGGCTCCTGCTGGAAGCTGCAAACAATATACGCCACAGCGTGACGTTGTCGAATCCCTTCCTGAATTAATACCGCACAGCCCCAGCGCGAACCAAAATGGACTTCAGTGCGCACCACTGGGCGCTGCTCGCTAGAAGCCGAGATCCGCTGCTGCTTACTTTCAACTTCTTTAGCACCGTGTTCCTCGTATTCGTTAACAAATGGTGTGCACTGTCTATGGACTTCTTACGCGTGCAACTTTGTGAGGATCAATACGGAACGTGTAGACATTTTCGGTCCAACGTTTGAATTACGGTTCTGTGCAAAGTGCCGCGTCGCGCTCTGCGTAAAACCAGCTGTATCACGCATGAACTCACACTGCACAAGTTCCTGTGATGCTGTTAGCATCTGTCGCGTCGCCCGGTGGTTCCTTCTAGAAAACTCCAGTGAAGCTGTGTGTGGCAATCCGGTGCATGATGCGTGTATTCTTCGCTATTCCAGGGTTTTCATGAAGGTGCACTTCCCGTTTTCTGTGACGCTCAGCTGCGTACATTACCTTGTCACCTACGTCTTCCTCTGCATCATGAAGCACTTTGGGATTTTTGAAGTACCCGCCAACCTTCCACCTCCCAAAAACTTTTGGTACCTCGTACTCGTGATCGGGCTCGCGACGCCATTGAATAATGTATCTCTGAAGCTGAACTCTATCGGGGTCTATCAGGTAGCCTCTGTCCCCCCTTCAGCCCCCCGAACCCCGAGACATACGAGGCACCAATCGCTGTGCACCTGCGCTCGAGGCACTTAGTGACTGAACAAGCGGTTTATAACGCAGCAGAAGCCATCTTGAGTCAAGAGGTTTTGTGCTGCAGAGGTACTCAAGCCCCTTGTCCAGAGTTTTCTTACAGAGATGATAGCCCGCGCCTAACTCCGGACCTCACTCTGCATCGCCTGCGTCGCACTCTGGATCGCCACTGCCTCACTCAATATAGCCTACGCTTCGCTCCAGATAAATGGCCTAGCTCTGGATACCCCATGGCCTCACTCCAAAAATCCCGCTTCCCGCGTAGCCCGCAGGCTCGCTCCGAATAACCGCCGCGCTCAGTCCGGACAGCTCTCACCTTACTCCGGGCGGCCTGCAGGCTCGCTTCAGATAGCCTTCGCCCCGCTCCAGAGAGCCCGCACCGCGTTTGGGATAGCCCGCAGGCTCGCTCCGGATACCCCATGGGCTCGCTCCGGACAGTCTGGTCCCCATCTTTTATGCCCTTGAAATACGTCAGCTTCAGATCCAAGAATGCATAATTGCATGCGCATTGGCCGCGGCCTTTTCTCGATCGGAGCTCCCTTTCCACTTCCGGCTTTGGCAGAAAGTGGGGATGAGACACATGTTAACGCGGTGACAACCTGCGCAGATGCTGAAGCTGCTGGTTGTTCCGGCGATCGCACTGCTGGAGTTTGCGTTGAGTGCGAAGGCGATCAGCGTGCGGCGCGCTGTGCTCCTCGCCGTCCTCACGGTTGCTGCCGGCGTGTCTTCCGTGAGCGACGTCGTTTTCTCGGCACACGGCGAGCTCCCGCGCTCCCCTTCTTGCCCCGGCCTTTCGCAGCTGCGTCCGGTCGTAGAGTAGAAGCGAGCTGACGGGTTACAAGCTCCTTCCGTGACAGGCCTCCTGGCTGCGATGGTCTGGGTACCCATAGCTGCGGCATATAAGGTGCGGCTGCTCACTGCAGCCCTCATTGCTTTTACTGCATTGCGTTTGACCGAGGTCTGCTTTGCTGCTCGAATCCGGTCCCTCCCGGCTTTCTGCAAGCGCTCTGACGACGTATTTAACATATGAACACAAAGTACTTTAACACCAGAATGCGGGCTTGTCTATCTATAGTGCAGCGAGAGCCCCTGAGCCCCTCTCAGCCTGAGCCCACCTGAGCCCACCTGAGGTATATCACGCAGGTGCTGTGGTCAGAGGCGGAGAAACGTGACGGCTGGCAGACGCTGGCACTCATGTATAAGGTGGTCTCCCGCCGGTTTGGCTGTCCTCTCTGACCTCCTCCCTCCTCTTATTCATCTCGTGCAGCACTGCCAGCCTTATGACAAAAGCCCAGCCTGGAAGCTCTCCCCCGTGCACACATTCTGCGGCGCGAAATCCGCCGTGCTTATTGCTGTTCACCCATGTCAGCCCACCCCCCAAATCCCACACTGCGGCAACAAACCCACTCTGATTATTAATGTTCGCCCCCACGTCAGCCCCACACCCCACGCATACTCTGTGGCGCCGGTCTCGTTGTGCATTGTCAGCCATGTCAGCCTCGGCCAGTACACATGCGCTGTGTGGCCAACCTGAAAGTGCTCAGCGCCGCCGATTATCATCAGTTGTGTGCGCCACTGCATCACCGCGCCCTGCCCTCGTCAGCAGTTTGCTGTTCTCTATGTTTGGATTTAGTGAACCTTAGGAGAAGGAAGCTGCAGCATGGCAAATGACGCCAGCCCCGCTGAAGAGGCATGGCTGCATGTACGCTCCCCCCTGGGATGCTGCAGCATGGCAAATGACACCAGCCCCGCTGAAGAGGCATGGCTGCATGTAGGCTCCCC
>LGRX02002135.1:0-28311 GCA_001247695.2 Cymbomonas tetramitiformis
TGCATATGTGATGTGTGCTGAATAGTACACACACATATGATTGCACAGCATCAATATTCATCTGATGTCATATTATGTGTCCGACTGCAAACTTTGTATGTACATTTGCCAGTAATTGAACAAACAACATCTCTGTATGCTATGTGCGCGTATCACAGATATTGAATAGCGTGCTGCATATATGAATTATGCGCCCTCATCGCGCGTCATCTGAGCATGATGAAATCATAGCAGGTGTGCGTATATCCTGACAAGCTAAATCATCGTATGCGCGTAGACGAGCGATTTTTGCAAACCATTTGCAATAACGAAATTTTTGATGCGTGCGCTGCACTGAACAATTAGTGCGAATAGCGAATTATCACTGTCGCTGATGTATGCGCTGCGAATGGTGCCGGTATGTGTCGCATGGTACGAATGCCATCGATCGCGCGTACGGATCATACACACTGATGAAGATTTGATCATTCGCGCGTCCGTATGTCGCATATCGTACAACCCTGCGAATGATAACAGCATATGTGTGCGATCTGTATGCAAAAAGCACACCTTGTCGCTGTTATACTCTGTCGATATTTATGCTAACGAATGCGTTCGCGACGGTAATTCCTCGCGCACTCCGTTCGCTGTTGATTCTGTAGCGGATGTTGTTATTCGATATATGGTCGTATATGTGCGATCGCTGTCGCCTGTATGTCATTATGCGCGAACACCACGAACCTGTTACATACACAATATACCATATATCTCTATTGCTGCACTGCACACACTTATGTGTCCTCGTTCGTCGCGTGGACGAGTAGAATACCACTGTTAGGGCTCGCTATGCGAGCGATATGTATGGCACGGCTATTATTGAACGACAATAGCACGCGCAAGAGTTTGGTGGGTATGAGTGCAGTCTGATATCCAGAAGTCCTGCTCGAGCTCAATGCTCTCTCATATACGCCAATGCCCCCACGCTTCTCAAGCGTTACCACCATTGGGTTGTGAACCCGAAGGCATTGGGTGAACAACAGTATCGGCTGATCGACTAAGCCATATGATACCCGCATGGTGTTCAATTCATGCTTGAAGCGAAGACGAGCCCCTTCAGAACAATTTGTTCTTCAAGAACTGTCTTGCTTCATCATCGAGATGCTGTGATCAGCCTCTCGATGCCAGATGTCACTCATGGTGAGTGGATGACAGATAGTATGACTGTACATGTCACAGTCGACCGTACTGACGACTGTATGTCATTATAACATATGACATGACACGACATGACATGACATGGTATGGTATGACATGGTATGACACGTATGACATGTATGACACATATGTCATCGGTCATATCCCTGACACATACCATGATTTAGCTTGTCAAGATATGCGCACACCTGCTATGATTTCATCATGCTCAGAGGACGCGCGATGAGGGCGCATAATTCATATATGCAGCACGCTATTCAATATCTGTGATGCGCGCACATAGCATACAGAGATGATGTTTGTTCAATTACTGGCAAATGTACATACAAAGTTTGCAGTCGGACACATAATATGACATCAGATGAATATTGATGCTGTGCAGTCATATGTGTATGTACTATGCAGCATACATCATATATGCAGCATACACCACATATGCAGCATAAACCATTCATACAGTATATACCAAGTGTATGCAACAATACCATGCATTACAATGTCATGCAGCAATGCCATGCATCACAATACCATGCAGCAATACTATGCAGCACAATTCCATGCAGCAATACCATGCAGCATGATACCACCATGTTATACATTGACATATGCACACATGTATACATCCAACTTGATCGCGATAACAGTTGGCATACATAGGCATATATAACAGTGCATCATGGAAGTATTGCAAATTTAAAAAGTAAGGGCTTACTTTAAATCACCATATAGTTCTGTCGATCGACTTGGTGACTGTTTGTCCGCGCCTAACCGACCACAGGCTTGTACCCTGTGGAACCGGGGGTTGAATAAGCAATACAACCATGTTACACTGTATAGATGCACATCTCATATACATACGAGATGTTGCATTAATATATCACATAGCATACCTGCTGTGCAAGTTTAAACTATAAACGAACCCACTTGGTATAAGGTGCCGATCATGATCATAAGACAGTAATTAGCTCAGTATTTCCTGACGTAGGATTTGGGATGGGATACGGTTCTACTGTTGATCAATGAAAGGAATACTCGCCAGAGCCATGTGTGAAATAAACCAATCAACTCGTCATTCACGATGAGATATGCAGGATTACATACACTAACCAACTTGATATATATATCATGTTAGCTACATGCTGTTCATTGGTATACAGATCATCTTATATGATAAATCAATTTGTTTTAGTGTACTAAATCAGCAAGTACCTATACAATACATAAGTCACTGACATCATTATGTATGTTGACATTACACTTACTCACTAAGTGTATATGATCAAGTATTATATCAACATATGATACATAAATACCATCCAACAAACACATGTGCGTGTTGGATGTCAAGCGATGGCGATACACATGGGACATGATAAAACAACCTGCTGAAGGGCTGGATGGAGAATATCTCCAGACCCGAAGGCAGTATACAGTGCTCAAATAAACAGTTGGTCACTGTTGAGCACTGTCCATGCATCCCACACAATCGCTGGAGCAACTTCATTATCTACTTATGCATCATGACAATTGAATCAGAAACCTGATCACAATTCAGTGCATACTTTGTACAGTAAATCAGAAATTCAACATGATATCTGACAAAGTAGATAGTAGAAATACTATGAGCATTTGCTCCAACTACTTAGTATCTGGGTGGCAACACCACCCAGAGAACTATCATAGATCCAAAGATATAAAGCAGATCTCCAGCAGACTCACTCGCGAGACTTTGCAATGCGATCGACTGCCAAAGACAGGCGACAGAACCAAGGAGCAATCTCGCCTGAAAAGGTCATCTGCGGAGTTGATAGTCCTAAGTAAGTTAAAAACTATCTGACAGACATCAGTCAGTGACTATAAGTCATTGTTGATAAAACACACATTATCACCACTTTTTGCATGGTCGTGGGTTTCAATCAGCAAAACTCCATGTGTTGACCATCACATATCTTCACGAAAATGCCATGAAAAATATCATGTGTAAAAGTGAGATCTGTTACATGAGTTATGTAAAATGTACACATTGCTATATATATATATATATCAACATATATATATATATAGCCAAAAACAGTGAAAATGGGTAAAATCCCATTGCGGGAGATTTCAAATTTGAAATTTGGACTCCATTTTTTCACGGAATATCATTTTATACCTATTAAGGTACCTGAAAAATATTATGTGCACATTCATATCTCGTGTAACACCCTAAAAATCGTGTGTGTAACACCTAGGGGTGTACATAGTGGCTGAATGCGTGAAAAACTCACACGCATGATTTCAAAATGAAAATTTGGGTCAAATTCTTTTCGCTGATCCAATTAATCATCTATTGACAAATATGCCCAAAATATTTCAGCACTTGTAACACACTGTAACACCCTGAAAATCACGTGTATGTAACTGAGGGTGTAACATACCCCCTAAATACCACGTGGTAAACACTAAACAGTGACATATTAAATGCAGTTTTGCTTTAATTCCTTCAGGAAATGTTCATACTGCTTAAATTTGATATAATTATTTGTTACTGATACCATGTAACACCCTAATTTCACTATAGGTGATAAGGGTCACAGTAACCCTACACACCCTAAAATGCCACTATATAATAGTGAAACACTCTGTGTTTGGCATTTTGGTCATGCTGAAATCAGCACATTCATGACCAATATATCGGGCAACAACCCAATAACTGTAGGGCAACAACCCAAGAACTGTACAGCTGCTTCCTATGGGAATTGCATGCTTCTTGATGAGGTAATAGGCACTTGACAACTGCCTGTGGAGTTCACACTTCCTTGAGGGGGGAAGAAGGTGGAACCATATATATACTTCACCTCATTATATCAATGTACAAAAATAATACATGTACAATATATATATACATCACACACACACACGATATATATATATATATATATATCACACACACACACACACATCCATTTTGAAGGTTTTGTTGGTGTGGAGGTGCACGGGAAGATGCAAAGAGCTGGAGCGCGCTAGTTTGGAGACGCTCGTGCCGCAAGTGCCGGCCTCCGAGGAACCGCGACCGGCACCTGCGGCGTCGGCGACGCCCACGGCGGAGCAAGGGACGGAGGGTGAGATCTCAAGTCCGGAAGCAGTTCGTCAGGGCGTCCCGCAGGCCCAGCAGCAGGAGGAACTCCTCCTGGCCCAGCAACTGCAGCAACTCCCACAGTCCCAGTCTCAGGTTCATCAGGTGCTGCAGCCCCAGCAGTTTCAGCAGGTGCTGCCGCCTCAGCAGCTTCAACAGGCGCAGGAGCCCTTGCAGCTGCAGCAACTCCCGCGGCCCCTGTCTCAGCTTCAACAGGTGCTGCCGCCTCAGCAGCTTCAACAGCCGCAGCAGCCCTTGCAGCTGCAGCAACTCCCGCAGCCCCAGTCTTAGCTTCAACAGGTGCTGCCGCCCCAGCAGCTTCAACAGTCGCAGCAGCCCCTGCAGCTGCAGCAACTCCCGCAGCCCCAGTCTCAGCTTCAACAGGTGCTGCCGCCCCAGCAGCTTCAACAGCCGCAGCAGCCCCTGCAGCTGCAGCAACTCCCGCAGCCCCAGTCTCAGCTTCAACAGGTGCAGCTACCCCAGCAGCTTCAACCGATGCAGCATCTCCAGCAGCTTCAACCGGTGCTGCAGCCCCAGCAGCTTCAACCGGTGCAGCAGCCTCAGCAGCTTCAACAGCTGCAACAACTCCAGCAATCAGCAATCCAACTCCAGCAGCAGCTCTCGCAGCTTCAGCAATCCTACCAGCTGCAACCACAATTGCTCGCGCAACCCCAGCTATTCGCGCAACCCCAGCTATTCGCGCAACCACCGCAACTCCTCGCGCAACCCCAGCTGCTCGCGCAACCGCTGCTCGCGCAACCGCAGTTGCTCGCCCAACCACAGCAGCTCGCCCAACCAGCACAGCAGCTTTTCACCCTGACCGCGGATCAATTGCAGGACCTTGCTCGTGGGGCTTCACGCTCACGTGTTTCCTTGGAAGAGTTGTTCGACAGGCGCTAGCTTAGAAATCGTTTGCCTAACTAAAAGTGCTATTGAGCTGTCCCGAGAGCCGCATCTTGGCGCTTCGTGCTACAGTAAGCTGCAATTTTTGCATAACTCTAATAATCTGACACTACGGTCATCATGTCACTTGCAAGTATTCGTGCATTAGATTGTGTATGAACATTGGAATATAAGCATGGAAATGCACTTGCATATTGAATTGCTCTTTATTTTCAAAACATCGCCCGTGTGCATGACACGGCAACCATCCTGATATTTGCAGTGAACAAATTGGTCCCGCGCGGCTCCTGCAAAACCCAGAATATCAAAATATTGCATTATTTTGTTTCTACGAACCTTCTCCAATGTTCTCCAAAAATATTAAATCATATAATATCATTTCCCGCTTGTTATTGGCCTTGTAGCAACACATTCATATGCCGCGCATGCATGCCAAGTGCAAAATTCGATTTCCTGCTGTTTGCAGTGACCAAAATGGCCCCGCACGACTACTCCAAAACCCTAAACGTCAAAATTTTATATTTTTGAGTTTGTCCAAACCTTCTCCAAACTTCTCCAAAAATATCAAACCGTGTAATATCATCATTTCCCGAAATTGTGCACTTTATAGCGGACCCGCATACGCCGAACCCCCTCTCACAACTAATATTTCACCCACACCACCCCGCCAGCAACCCTAAAACCCTAAAATATTGGATATGCAACTTTTTACTGCCTTCTACTATCATGTTGCAGCTTCCCAAACCTTGTAATGGCCTTTTATAAACTTATTAATGTGTCGCGCAAGCATTCCATGTGCACAACTTGATTCTCGTCTCAAGCTCAAGGGTTTGGGTTCGAACCCAAACCCAAAGATGCCAGACTGCCGAGGGCTTTCAGTGCGTCCTAGAGCACGAATCTTGGCACAAATACTTGCAAGATACATATCTTTAAGTTACCTGAAGCTCAAGGCTTCAAGTTACTTGTGCGCGAAACGCGCAATTTATTTCTAAGGCAGATGTTTTGGGTTTGGGTTCGAACGTGACACCCACACCCAAAGATGCCAAACAGCCGAGGGCTTACCGTGGGTCCTAGAGCGCGAATCTTGGCACAAGTGCTGCCAAGATACATATCTTTAAGTTACTTGTGCGCGAAACGCGCAATTTATTTCTAAGGCAGATATATTGGGTTCGGGTTTGGGTTCGAACCCAAACCCAAAGATGCCAAACAGCCGAGGGCTTCCCGTGCGTCCTAGAGCACGAATCTTGGCACAAATACTTCCAAGATACATATCTTTAAGTTACCTGAAGCTCAAGGCTTCAAGTTACTTGTGCGCGAAACGCACAATTTATTTCTAAGGCAGATGTTTTGGGTTTGGGTTTGGGTTCGAACGTGACACCCACACCCAAAGATGCCAAACAGCCGAGGGCTTACCGTGGGTCCTAGAGCGCGAATCTTGGCACAAATACTGATAAGATACATATCTTTTAGTCACTTGAAGCTCAAGGCTTCAAGTTACTTGTGCGCGAAACGCGCAATTTATTTCTAAGGCAGATATATTGGGTTCGGGTTTGGGTTCGAACCCAATGAAACCCAAAGATGCCAAACAGCCGAGGGCTTCCCGTGCGTCCTAGAGCACGAATCTTGGCACAAATACTTCCAAGATACATATCTTTAAGTTACCTGAAGCTCAAGGGTTTAAGTTAGTTGTTCGCAAAACGCGCAATTAATTTCTAAGGCAGATGTTTTGGGTTTGGGTTCGAACGTGACACCCACATCCAAAGATGCCAAACAGCCGAGGGCTTACCGTGGGTCCTAGAGCGCGAATCTTGGCACAAATACTGCCAAGATACATATCTTTAAGTTACCTGTGCGCGAAACGCGCAATTTATTTCTAAGGCAGATATATTGGGTTCGGGTTTGTGTTCGAACCCAAACCCAAAGATGCCTAACAGCCGAGGGCTTCCCGTGCGTCCTAGAGCACGAAACTTGGCACAAATACTTCCAAGATACATATCTTTAAGTTACCTGAAGCTCAAGGCATCAAGTTACTTGTGCGCGAAACGCACAATTTATTTCTAAGGCAGATGTTTTGGGTTTGGGTTCGAACGTGACACCCACACCCAAAGATGCCAAACAGCCGAGGGCTTCCCATGGGTCCTAGAGCGCGAATCTTGGCACAAGTACTGCCAAGATACATATCTTTAAGTTACTTGAAGCTCAAGGCTTCAAGTTACTTGTGCGCGAAACGCGCAATTTATTTCTAAGGCAGATATATTGGGTTCGGGTTTGGGTTCGAACCCAATGAAACCCAAAGATGCCAAACAGCCGAGGGCTTCCCGTGCGTCCTAGAGCACGAATCTTGGCACAAATACTTCCAAGATACATATCTTTAAGTCACAGTCTGAAGCTCAAGGCTTCAAGATACTTGTTCGCAAAACGCGCAATTTATTTCTAAGGCAGATGTTTTGGGTTTGGGTTCGAACGTGACACCCACATCCAAAGATGCCAAACAGCCGAGGGCTTACCGTGGGTCCTAGAGCGCGAATCTTGGCACAAATACTGCCAAGATACATATCTTTAAGTTACTTGTGCGCGAAACGCGCAATTTATTTCTAAGGCAGATATGTTGGGTTCGGGTTTGGGTTCGAACCCAAACCCAAAGATGCCAAACAGCCGAGGGCTTCCCGTGCGTTCTAGAGCACGAAACTTGGCACAAATACTTCCAAGATACATATCTTTAAGTTACCTGAAGCTCAAGGCTTCAAGTTACTTGTGCGCGAAACGCACAATTTATTTCTAAGGCAGATGTTTTGGGTTTGGGTTCGAACGTGACACCCACACCCAAAGATGCCAAACAGCCGAGGGCTTACCGTGGGTCCTAGAGCGCGAATCTTGGCACAAGTGCTGCCAAGATACATATCTTTAAGTTACTTGTGCGCGAAACGCGCAATTTATTTCTAAGGCAGATATATTGGGTTCGGGTTTGGGTTCGAACCCAAACCCAAAGATGCCAAACAGCCGAGGGCTTCCCGTGCGTCCTAGAGCACGAATCTTGGCACAAATACTTCCAAGATACATATCTTTAAGTTACCTGAAGCTCAAGGGTTTAAGTTAGTTGTTCGCAAAACGCGCAATTAATTTCTAAGGCAGATGTTTTGGGTTTGGGTTCGAACGTGACACCCACATCCAAAGATGCCAAACAGCCGAGGGCTTACCGTGGGTCCTAGAGCGCGAATCTTGGCACAAATACTGCCAAGATACATATCTTTAAGTTACTTGTGCGCGAAACGCGCAATTTATTTCTAAGGCAGATATATTGGGTTTGGGTTTCAAGGGTTCGAACCCAAACCCAAAGATGCCAAACAGCCGAGGGCTTCCCGTGCGTCCTAGAGCACGAAGCTTGGCACAAATACTTGCCAAGATACATATGTTTAAGTTACCTGAAGCTCAAGGCTTCAAGTTACTTGTGCGCGAAACGCACAATTTATTTCTAAGGCAGATGTTTTGGGTTTGGGTTCGAACGTGACACCCACACCCAAAGATGCCAAACAGCCGAGGGCTTACCGTGGGTCCTAGAGCGCGAATCTTGGCACAAATACTGCCAAGATACATATCTTTAAGTACTTGAAGCTCAAGGCTTCAAGTTACTTGTGCGCGAAACGCGCAATTTATTTCTAAGGCAGATATATTGGGTTTGGGTTTGGGTTCGAACCCAAACCCAAAGATGCCAAACAGCCGAGGGCTTCCCGTGCGTCCTAGAGCACGAAACTTGGCACAAATACTTCCAAGATACATATTCTTAAGTTACCTGAAGATCAAGGCTTCAAGTTACTTGTGCGCGAAACGCACAATTTATTTCTAAGGCAGATGTTTTGGGTTTGGGTTTGGGTTCGAACCCAAACCCAAAGATGCCAAACAGCCGAGGGCTTACCGTGCATCCTAGAGCACGAAACTTGGCACAAATACTGCCAAGAAATATATCTTTAAGTTACCTGAAGCTCAAGGCTTCAAGTTACCTGTGCGCCCAACGCGCAATTCATTTCTAAGGCAGATATATTGGGTTTGGGTTTGGGTTCGAACACAAACCCAAACCCAAAGATGCCAAGCAGCCGAGGGTTTCCCCTGCGTGTGCATGTGTGTTAATTCATATGAAATATTCCATGGAATTAATGTGAATATCCCGCACAAACGGGAAGCGCTCGGCCGTTTTGTAAAATTAGGGTGCACCCAAAATACAAAACGCATCTTTGAAACTCGGAAGTTTCAAAGATGCTTGCCGGTCGCGGGCAGCGATAAAAGGCAAGGCAAAGCGTTTAGGATATAGAAGAACTAGGAATAGTTATCAGAAGCACTAGAATACTTTTCATATGCTTCTGAAAACTATTCCTACTGCCGCTAACCCTTTGCCTTTCCCTTTGCCTTTGACCTTCCGTTCGCAGTTTTACCATCGGATGTGCACCTCGGAGCGGTGGCACCTCGGATCCGGCGAAGAGACGACCTGTCTCAGGTCTGATGACATCTCGATCGCGTCAGTTCCCACTTCGTGTCCAAAATCGTCCATGATCATCCATTATGCATTTTCCGACGCGGGGGTATGCGACGGCTCTACGCTCATTCCTCAACGCAACAATAGATAATGAACTAATTACAAGCTCATCAGTACACACGCTTCTGCTTCCCGCGGATGGCGTTGGTGGGTGCACGATGTTGCTTGCGGCCCGCAGCAGTGGACTTCGAAGTTGAAGCAGATGATGAAGATGTGTTGGCATCCTTGTTCTGAACCTTCGCAACAAGCTTGCCTTTCCGCTTACTATCTTGCGCGCGGTTTCGACGGCAAGTTCGGATGCTGGAGAGTCGCCGAGTGGGAGAAGGCCAAACGCAAGAGTAAAAACCGCGCGAAGGATACCTGGTACCAAAAGGATGTGACGATGGACGCTGACAAGCTGGTTGAGATGAAAGTTGTCGCCTACAAGGAAATACGGGAGCGGTTGCGAGACTTGAACTGGAACCCCAAACTGTTCGACCAGTCCGACAACGCTGGACCTCATGCAGGAGCGAAAGCGGAGATCGCCAAGCTCCAGAAGAAATACAAGATACATCATCGCGCACAAGGTGCGCAAAGTCCTGAAACGAACCTGAATGATCTTGCTGTCTACAGCAGCTTTCAAAGCATGGTCGACAAAATCTGCGTTGACAAACCAAAGAACCCTGAGAACGTCGTGCGTGCCGTCATGCAAGCTTGGCGCGAGCTTCCAGCTTCGAAATTGCTTATGGCGGCAGAGACCCTTAAAATTGTGATGCAATGCATAGTTTTATTCAAAGGGGGGAACGGCTTCGAAATCCCGCATACTGGAGTCCGTCAGGAGCTCAAGGAGGAAATCCTTGAGCTGAACGCATTCTTCAAAACCGCACGCGAGCACGACAGCGATGAGGACTTGAGCTCCGAAGAAGATGACAGCGGACCAGTGGAGACCATACAGGTGAAAGGCACACAATCTGCACATAATAAAAACAGCAGGAAAAGGACAGGCTGGCAAGACAAGCTTGCCGCAGGAATTGAGGAGCCACCCAAGATTTGCTGCGGAGCGTCGCGAAGATGAGACGCTTCACTATGCCAGAGAGCACGCGAGAGGGTGGGGCACTCCTCAACTTTTCCCCGCCTTCCCTATCCATAACTTCGTCGTGACAACGCTTGGGATACTGGACATTGACACCCCATTGCTTCGCAAGGTCGGCGACGGAAATACCAGTCCCACGACCGGCAGCTTTGATCTCCTTGTAAGCCATGGCAATCTGAAATCGTTCTGCTTTGGTCTTTTGCAGCCATCCACGTGGACGCTTGGCGATGGGATTCTTGCGATTGTAATATTTTTGAGTGGCGTACCCGTTGTTTTTCCGTGGTCTACCCTTCGGCTTTCCAGTGCACTGTTTTGACTTCAATGCCTGCCGAACTCTATTCTCTAAGGCGTTTCCTAATGCGATGCCAGTTTTGGCCTGGGCGTGGGCGGAAGACCCCCGCGAGCGTACCACCATGGTCGAAAAACATAACAGCTTCAAAAACGTTCCCGCCCATATCGTGCGTTTCACCTGTTGCGTAGTTGCCAATACTAATTAAACAGTGAATAGTCCAAGATGTCTGGAAGGTTTCACTCGAGACTCGACTATGAGGTAGAGAACTTCACATGCCGATCGTCATCTGTATGATCCGATGGGCGACATGGGCGATTTTTTTATGGTTTTAGAGGTCATGTTTGCCACGTGCTCACTTCCCTAAGCGGCGCAAGATCTTCGGGTTTGAGCCCGTCGATGGCAGAGTTGCGCATATCGCACCGATTTGGGCAATTTAAAAGGTGCGATGTTGTATCCGTCGGATGCCATCGATGAACCACGTGTCCCGTCGACTGGGAGACTTACCAACAGTTCCCTTGATGGGTTCCGGGTCGATTCCACGGGTTGGAACGCCCCTCTAAGTTTTGCAGAATTTAGCTTCGACCCCCCTAAAATGCCGATTTTGACCCTGCACGACATATTGATAGGTAGTTACGATTGATCGTTACATGATCACTCCTAACCCTCACGATTGCCTAGACGATTCTTCGAGGTCCAATCCAAACGAAATTTGAAGCCATTTGGCCAAGAAACGAGGAAGTTATCGCATTTTCCGTGACCGCGTATTTCCACCGCTAACCCCTAAAAAAACGAAATAGACTGTTCGAATGATTTGGAATTCCAACAACATTTTTTGTGTTGTGTTTTGTTTTTTAGATGGCAGAAGCAGACGATTCAGATATCCCAGCCATCAATGCAGACCCATCAACATGGTTCTTCGACATGTTAGGCTCCTATGATTCATTCAGTCGATTCAAGATTCCGAAGTGGCTCGTTGGTTATGATAACACTCAGACCAGATTCGACCAGATAGGCTACTTCGACAATATCAGTCGCATGAAGCCTGATATGAGCAGATATAGGGATCCCGAGAATGAACCTAAGGAACCAGAAGAGGAGTATACTGCAGATAGTGCTCCGATGGTCTTTACAGACCCTGATGACGATTCATTGCCAGCTCCAGTACCGGCTCCGACCACTTTGGCTCCAAAGGTGAAAATGACACCACCTAAGGAATACAGAGCAGGACAGGATGCAGAGATATGGTTAGACACCGTGGATAGATATTTCCAATTCACGTATCCAGGAGTTCCTGACAAGGACCTGATCACAGTATTCCTGACCCTTATCCAAAATAATGACCGACATTATTTCCAGGTCGTGGCTAATCAACCAGACGTCACATACGAGAGGGTCAGAAGAATTTTCCTCAGCCAGTTTGGGAACCCTCACAAGAGATCAGTAGCTAAGAAACATCTAATGGCACTGACTCAAGGGAACCTGAACTTCTCGGACTATCTGCGCACGTTTACGTCACTGGCTGCTTTAGCAGCAGTTGATCTGGACGATGTACTGATAAAGGACAGATTTGTTAGCAGCATGGATCCAGAACTCCGCAGACAGTTCCACTTAAGATTCCTAACAGAGACAGAAAGGAATAATCTGCCGTGGTCACAAACCACACAGGTACTGCTCGACTTGAATTACGTTGTTCATTCGAAGCAATCAGAGACCCTACACTATCGGGGGCAGAAGGAGCAGTCATCAGGAGGCCCAGTCAGAAAGGAGAAAGACAAGGGGCGTGGCAGAAGGCCATATGACAGATCCAATAGGAACTGGAATCAGAGTCAGAATGGCAATCAGAATCCAAATGCCAATCAGTATCGGACCAAAGGGAAAGGTGGAAAAGGCAAAGGCAAAGGGAAAGGAAAAGGGGCAGCACCAAATCCTCCTCAGCCTTGCCAACGTTGTGGTCTACCAGGTCACGTCACCAAGGATTGTTACTCCACCAAGACCCCAGATGGAAAAGCCATACAAGGCAAGCCACCAGCTCAGAGTCCTTTCCAGCTCAGGAGACAGCAGCAACAGAATCAGGGTGCCAAGAATGAGTCTAACAAACTCGTCAACACGATCAACACCCTGGTTAAGGAGCTCAAGAGTCAGCACAGCATCAATGCAGCGATTGCAACTCCAGCTCCAGTTCCAGCTTCAGCTCCAGCTCCTCAGGGAAACTCTCAGGGTACTGCACAGGTACCAGTGTTGAGAGCACCCCCAAGGTAAATCAGCCTGAAGATGCCACTGAAGCAAGTGGCCGGGTTGAGAGTATCTCAGAAGAAGTCCTTTCCAGTCTGACATTACAGTTTCAGCAGATGGACACTCCCTCAGAGCACATCGCACTGAAATCGCAGAAGAAGCTGTTGTTGTACAAAGGGAAAGTACATGGACAGAGTACTCATATATTGGTAGACCCAGGAGCTACATCGTCTTTCATCGACAGACAGTTCGCTGCTCAGCTTGGTATAGCACCCACAGATTCCTCATCATTCTCAGTGGGATTGGCTGGAGGAAGCCAACTACCATGCACATCCTATCTTCCCAAGGCTACATTTACGCTGGGTAAGTATAAGGACACAGACGATTTCTACATCATTGACATGAAACCATTCACTGTCATTCTGGGTCAAGATTGGTTAGAGAGGAGAAATCCACATATTGACTTCCAGACCAAAAATCTGACGATCACTAGGAAGCACTCATCAGGCTCCAGTGTTCGCACAGTACTTTCCAGAGTTGAACAGACTCCAGGCTTAGATGACCTTCCTGAAATGGAATTGGTCAGCGCCACCACCATGAGAAAGCACCTGCGTCGTATTCGATCCAGTGGTTCGGCTGAAGAGGCCGTGGCTTATCTCTTCTTTCTCTCAGAGGTCAATGGTGAACTGGTCTTCGCAGCAGCAGACTCAGACACCACAATGGAAGACCCGGAGGTCACAGCAGCACGTGATCAAATGAGGGAAGACTTTTCAGACATATTCCAGGAGGACCTTCCAGCTGGTCACAGGCCAGAACGGTTTGAAGGTGGTTATCATCGAATCAACATAGAACCTGGGCACAAGCCGCCATCGCAGCCAGCTCGCACCATACCAGTGCACATGATGGAAGAACTCAAACGACATATCATCAAGTATGTCGAATTGGGTATCCTTCGTCCGTCATCATCTCGATATGGATGTCCTATCATTTTCGCTCCTAAGCCAGGTGGGAAGTGGAGGATGTGCTGTGACTATCGAGCCCTTAATAACATCACAATTAAGGACACGTATCCATTGCCACCGCACGACACCCTTCTTGAACAGCTAAAATGTGCACGATGGTTTAGCAGATTTGACTTCAATCAGTTTTCCCATCAGATCCCTATACATCCAGATGACATCCACAAAACAGCTATTCGCACCAGATACGGTTCCTGTGAGTGGACAGTTATGCCTTTCGGATTGACCAATGCTCCTGCAACAGCTCTACGTGTAGGAAATCGGGCATTCTTCGACTTCATCGATCAGTTTCTTGTCATTTTCATGGATGATACTATTGTATACAGTCCGGATTTTGACAGCCACGTGAGTCATGTCCGACAGTTCCTCCAGCGTTGCAGAGATCATCAGTTCTTCATCAGACCTTCCAAGGTGGAGTTGTTCGTCAGATCCATAGACTTTATCGGACATCACATCTCTGAAGCAGGCCTATCCATCATCGAAGACAGAATCCGAGCAGTCATGACAATACAGCCTCCAGTGTCTTATGGTCCTACCGTAGGAAAGCAGCCTCTACGCCGTATGGCCAAAGATGGCAAGTCATCCCTTCGGTCATTCTTGGGCATGGTCGGTCAATTTAGGAGATTCATACCAAAGTTCTCCAAGATTGCCGAGCCGCTCAATCGTCTCCTTAAAGATAATGCAGAGTTTGTCTGGGAATCTGAGCAGCAGCAGGCATTTGATAACCTCAAAAGTGCTATCTGCAATGCTCCAGTACTGCAACTCCCAGATCAGAAACCGCCATCTATTATGGAGGTCGATGGATCAGGCACACACGTTGGTCAAGTGGTACTACAGGATCAAGGAAAAGGTATGAAGCCATGTGGCTATCACAGCGTCACTCTATCCGATACACAGAGACGTTGGCCTATTCCTGAGATCGAGCTATTTGCCATTGTGGAGGGCTTCCGATTCTTTCGCCACATCTTACTGGGAGCTCCTGAGACTATTGTACGCTCAGATCATCAGCCACTGGTTTATTTCCAGTCCAATTCCACACTGAGCCCCAAACAGGCAAGGTGGTTGGATGAGCTCTCCGAGTACAACTTCCGTATAGAGCACATTGCTGGCGAAAAGAACAAGGTCGCAGATGCACTCACTCGTATCTCTACACTCTTTGAACTCACTGATTGTCTGCAACACATAGACGTCAACGAGGCATATTCAAGAGACATTCCACCTGCAGATTCTACATTCATTGCTCTTGTATCTTCTTCATCAGCTCATCAGCTACACGACACCATTATATCCGAATATGATCGTGATACATTTGCACAGACTATATTGGCTAAGCTGACATCATCGACTTCATCACAGTCAGTCAGCAGCTTCAGCTTCGAGCTCATTCAGGGGTTGATCTATCGGAAGACCATATATGGCAGACAGCTGTACATTCCACCTACTGCCAAGATCCCCACAGGTGACGGTGAGATCACAAAGCTTCGCCACATTCTCCTTCATGAGTGCCACTCAGCCACTATTTCTGGTCATGTAGGCAAAAATCGCATGCTTCATCTACTGCATAGCCGATATTATTGGCCAGGAATGGCAACGGCAGCCATCCAGTACATTCGGGAGTGCCCCGTTTGTCAACGCCAGAAAACGAGGCGACACAAGCCTTGTGGTCAGGCACATATACGATATTGTGTGCCTAAGACGAAATGGCTAGATGTATCTCTTGACTGGATTACTGACCTGCCTATCACCACTAATGGGCACGACAGTACATTTGTGGTAATGTGCCAATTCTCTCATCGCTGTCATCTCATTCCCTTCAGCATGACCTGGACTGCTCAGCATACTGCTGCGATATATATGCAGCATATCTTCAAGCTCCATGGTCTTCCGAGGAACATCATCTCCATCAGATCGAGATCCCAGATTCACCTCTACATTCTGGCAAACACTGTGGAAATCTACTGGTACGAGATTGTCTATGACGTCTTCGCACCATCCACAGTCGAATGCAGCCAATGAGAGGAGCCATGCCTTCATCGAGGATATCCTCAGGTACTTTTTCAATTGTTGATTCATGATTCGATTTCACCATCACCTGGTTTATAAACTGATTAGATAGTATTTTTTCATCCACAGGTGTTGTTGCAATGATACTTCAGCCAATTCGTGGGAGGACAAGTTGCCTCTGGTGGAGTTTGCAATTAACAACACAGTTTCTGCATCTACTGGTTATTCACCATTCTATCTCGACTCGATGGCGCAGCCACTTTCGCCTCATGATCTGGTAATCACTATTCCGCCAGAAGCTCCTGTTCCAATACAAAGAGCTATTCGAGATCATTTTGACCAGTACTCGGCTGTACATGCCAACGCGGTAGACAACATTTCCCGAGCAGCAGAAATTAGCCAAGCCAGATTCAATAAGACTCACTTGCCTCGGCAATATGCAGTTGGGCAGAAAGTTCTTTTACGGACCGAGTTTATCCAATGGACTGGTTTGACAGAGGCAGGCAGACACTTTAAGCAGCCATATATTGGGCCGTTCACTATATTCAAAGTGCTTAGCCATGGGCGTGCATACGAGTTAGATTTCGGAAATCTCGATATCCGTATCCATCCGGTACAGCCTGTATCCAGAATAGAGCTGTACAACGACTCGATCCAAGCTCCTTTGCCTCTGCCACAGATGATCACCGAAGAAGGGCAACCACTGTTGGAGATATCACACATACTCTCAGATAAGATCACTAGAGGTGTCAAGTACTACTTAGTGCGATATGCAGGCTACGGCCCTGAGCATGACACCTGGGTCAAAGCCACAGAGCTGACCAATGCAGCAGACATGATAGCTGCCTATGAAGGCTAAACATTATATTAAGCCGCATGCCCTTACTTCTTATAATATATACTAATACATGTCGATCATCTATATACCTTGCTCTTAATGTTTTATCATTATGTTGCATAGAAGCGGGAAATTGATCCTTCCTTGCTAAAGGTGTAGTGAGCCTTGTACAAAATCATACCCTTGCACAGATACGCACGCATGCGAGATATCATATCTGTGGATAAATAAAAACTGCTAAATGCTACCTTTGCCAAGACCGTGGTTTGTCATCGGATTCTTTGGCCAGTCATCCGAAGCTACCGGAGATATCGACTGAGGTAGACGGAGTTGTGATCCTAAGTTATGCCTGCCACACATAACTAAAATAAAATTCATATTAGTACGTGGCGAATCCACCCTATGAAATGTTCGTCAAAGCGCGCGTACCGGACAAAAATATTAAGGAGTTGAGCAGACCGGTTGAGGATTATAAGTCCAATTCCGTTAAGCAGGGCCACTCCGTTTGCATTAAAACAAGCCCCCGGTGAAATAACTCCGGAAACAAACACGGGCTCCCCAAGACTTCCTGTGAACCTCCAAAGTAGCTTAAGGAGGGGAGGAAGGGTTGGGTGCACTATATCAGGCCGAGAATCGTTCGATTATAAATCGTGGGATCATCGTTCGCAAAGGCGTCGACGGCTAGCGCAAATAATCCGTAACGTAAACCTCGGATAGTTTGAATCGTCACTCTGACGCACGATATATACGTGTGGATCAATCAGTAATCCAGCGTCAATCTGTATCACGAAACGCAATTCATTGAACCTTGAATCGTCACTCTGCAATACGATACGCAATTCAAAGGGGGCTACATCCTAAGAACTGTAAGGCTAATGCCTAAGGTGAGGGACTTAAGTGGACTCAGTTCCCCCCAATATCCTAAAAACACCATGAGGGACGCCTCAAATCGGTGTAAGAAGACTGGTACCAGCAAGAAGCAACAACAACAAAGACATCAAAGACATATACAAAGGTATGCCCGTTGCGAGGTCACAACTCTTTTAAGAGGGGGGATCTGTCAGGGTTATGACCGATGACACATGTGTCATACATATCATACGTGTCATACCTGTCAGACATGTCAGACCATGTCATGTCATGTCATGTCGAGTCATGTCATATATTATAATGACAGACAGTCGTCAGACAATCGTCAGTACGGTCGACTATGACTGTACATGTCATCGAGATGATAAGTCACATCATCTGTCATTCATTCAAGGTAAGACTTGAATGGCACATGTCATCGAGAGGTCGCATGTCGCGGACTCGCTCGAGATATGGCAAAGCAAGATCCATCTTGAAGAACCGAAATGGTTCGGACGGAGAAGTATGCATCTTCGCTTCTAGCATGTTCTGAATAAGCATGCGCAGTATCATATGGCAAACGCATTATTCGTTTAGCCGATACTGGTCGTTCAACCAATGTCTCGGGTTCACAACCCAATAGCGGTACCATCTATGCGATGGGAGACATTCGGTATATATGAGCTAGCGTTGTGCTAGAGCAGTATCTTCTGTCAGAAGTCTGCACTCATCCCCGCTAATAACTTGCACGTGTGTTACCGTCCTATAACACCGCGCTTTCTATTATATTATATGATAAACTAAGGGCTCGCATATCAGCCCGTATCAGCAGAAGGGGTTTGGCGGACCGGTCCATTCCTCGTCGGATTCAACCGACGCGGGAGGGGAGTCCGTGATCGTCTTCGACACCACCGGCACGTCGGCGATGAAGGTGTTGGCATTGAAAGCGGACTCTCCAGCCGTGCGCGCCAACTCAGAGAACTCCGTGACGGCGGACACGAGGGCCCCATCGTCCACCTCGCAGAACGAGCACGCGGAGAGGTCAGTGAAGACCTCCGGCTTCCCGCCCGCGAGCATGCAAAGCGCGTCGAACTCCACTGGGTCGCCGTAGTCGATGGCATGTTGAAACCTCGCGGCAAGCACGGAGTTCTCGGCCTCCTCAGCGAAAGCGTAGGCCGAGAGCCCGGTCCTGCCACCGTTCGGGCAGTCCCGATGCCAATGGCGCGCCTTCCCCTTAGCGCACACCTGATTTTGGCAATACGGGATCGTCGCGCCGGTGTCGCGATAGAAAGCCACCTTCTTGGAGACGGTTTGAGACCAATTCCCCCCTTTGGGGAGTGGCGAGGCCGCGAAGCGGGTCTTGACGCGGCGGTCCGGCTTGTCCGCGCGAGGAGTGAATCCCCGTGGAGACGGCTCGGACTCGGCGGCGGCGAGAAAGGCGGCCAGCTGCCGCTTCAAGTCGAGGACCATCGTTCTCAAGTCCGCGAGCTCACCCGCCGCGTCCAAATCCCTGCCGTCCTCCTCCATGAAGTGCGTGCCGTGGGAGTACCGGTGTGCGGACGCGGTGGCGGTGCCCGCCCGCACGTGCTCGCCGTAGCACTCACGCACCCATTGCTGAATAGTGAGGAGGTCGTGGGCGGCCCGTTGGTCGTGAAGAAGCAAGCGGGACACCACCGGCTGGTAGAAGGTGGTGTCGAGGGCCTTAATGAAAAGCGACTTCACGTCCTCGTCCAAAAGCGTTGCCCTCGTCCTCGCAGCCTTGAGCGCGGCGTTGAAGTCCTCGATGGGTCCATGAGGATCCATGCTGTCTATTGCCAAATGGGTACGGTGGGTTAACCCACCGTAATGACGATTTTAAGCAACCCAAAGCTTCTATGTAACGGCGTATATTGTCTCAAACCTATGTTTCATGGCACTCATTAAGAGTCCCTTCGAACATGGAAAACATAATTTGCACCATTCTAAGGTGTTTTCGATATGTAAGAGGCGCACGAAGTTGCCAAATATTATGGTGGGTTGGGAAATTTGCTTATGGTGGGTTTGCAAGCGTCACAAATATTGGTAGATCCGTGCCGTACGGAGGGAGGCGCTAGTATGCGATCTTAGGGTTGGCACTTCATATATGATAGTTGACAATGTGAAGTTTTGATGTACATCACTTGGGGAGGCATGTGCATATCGTAGGCATGCTACGTCACCATCCCTACGGTCCTGGAAAACGTTAGTATGCTGCTAACGACATGCTAAACGCGTGCCATGGACATGCTATGACATGCTAACGCCAGATAGGTGTTAGCATGCGTGCTAACGGCATGCTAAAGCCCCATAGGTGTGTTAGCATGTCCATGCTAAAGGCATGCTAACGCCACTGCGCCTTAAGCATGTGTTCGCGCCAACTTGAGGGGTAGTGAGTGGTGAGGCATGTGGGGGTGCGTAGATCACCAGGAACATGTTATATGGTGATTAGAAGGGCAGGGGAAGGATATGCCACGGAGTATGATGCGATTCGGGTCAGGTGGTAAGCGAGCGGAATTCCTCGGAAAGGTAGGGACGTTAGTATATCGCTAGCATGTTCTTAGGACGCCGATAGCACGTCAGTGTTAGCATGTCATTATCACACATTTAACATTCTAATGTCATCCTATGCACTCAAAGAAGTCGGCCGTTGGGTCGAGAATAACGGCGGTCTCCATGCACGGATGTGGCACGATAACAACGTGTTGTTCTACTCGATTGGGTAATATGAATGGCTCCTTGTGATCAAAGGCTGCTGGGTCAACGTGCGGGTTGAAGGTGTAGACCGTCCTAGTCAAATCATCCGGGCCGAGAATGGAGTTTCGTAGACGGTAGGCCTTGATCTGTTTCTCGGTCGGCTTTGCAAGCCAATCGCACTTGAGTAAGGTGTACAACTCTCCAGCAATCTCCACTCGCAGTATTTTGGTAATGCGGCCGTGCCTGCATTTCGCCAAGCCCACGATTGTGAAAACCACCATTGCTGGTCCAAATGCCCTTAATATGCGGTTAGAATGGTATCCTTGTGCTAATCACATGCTACCGAAACACTAAAGACATAAAAAACTGCACGATACATTGTCGTTGCTTCCTCACCTGTCGATTTCATCGGTTTTGGCTCACCCTTCTCGTTGAAGATTACGTTCCCATCACTGACCATTTCCTCATTCACGAAGAACGTACGAAAATAGCTATGCACGGTGCGCTTATTCCGATCGGTCGTAGCCGTGCGGTAATGGGCGTCGCCGATCTTAATGTGCGCGAAACTATAGCAAACCGGTGCCGGCCCCGCCATGAGCAACATCTCGTCCTTTGTGAACTTTCGGCCCAGCCATTCTGTCGGATCCGCATATGCTCCAAATACGGGTTCGCGTATGTGCTCAGGCTTACCCTCCTTTGTACAAGCCGCGAGCCTGTGTTTTTTGTTTCGCGACCGCAGCTTGGCATTCCATCTGTGCACAGTCATATATTGCCGTTAGTATGCTAAAGGCGTACTAGCGACGTAATAGCGGCGTCAGAACGTACAGGGCCAACAACTGCTCAGGAAATGATGGGATCACCTGCGCGCGTCCTCCGCATACTTCTCCCATCTCTCCACCAGGTCTCCATACGCCGGAATGTGAGTGCGCATCCAAACCTTAATGTGTTGGATTTCATCATCTCGCAAGACCACCCGCTTCCCCCTAGCCGATACCTCAACCGCAATCGCCCCGCGGCTCCCCATGGTCACGGCCGCCGGCACCCGGGTGGAGACGCCTGCCGTAATGAAAGTGATTATCCCACGCACCAGACGCAACAGCTTCACGCGACTGAAGTAATTTGCCGGTGCCCCTTGGAAGCCCGTGGACATACAATGATCAACCCAATCAAAGAGGTCGTAGAAAACGTGGACCATCGCAGCCAACGTCATGACCCCGTCCGTTGCCTCACATCGAAAAACCTTGCCCGCGAACCGCACCTCTATTAACCGATCCGCGCAAATGGTTGTATAGGAGGGCTCAGGCATCTGGTCCACCAAGTCGCCAACAAGTATCGATGCCCAAGGGTCATGGCAGGCTTTGCGATATTCCACGGTACATCCTCGCACAAGATTGCGAAGTCGATTGTCATACTGCTCGTCGTCGCCCTCTCTCAAAGACGCGGGAGGAGTGGTACCGTCGGTGCTGCGAGCCCTTAAATAGGCCTTCAATATTCCCGAGCACTATATACGGCATCCTACAAACCATATAGTACGACGTTTTGAAACATGCATGCCGTGGTTGCCTGTACGCGACCCGTACATCTCGAAAGGAATGCTAAAACTATAGGGTAAAGCACTCACCTTGGATCATATACACACGCCACCGTGGTTTCCGCCCATTGGCTGACTCGAAGCTCCTTCGCGGGCTTCTCGAAAAGGTGACCCAACCGGAAACCCTCCGGACGACCAACGGTCTCGCAGGCAACAAGTGCCGTTGCCGGCCTACTTGGGCGGGAGGTGGTACCATTCACCAAACTTGGATGTGGTGTCGAGGGTACTGGGTGAGGAGCTGGGTTACGCATGGCCTGGCGGGATAGTCGTGGCACATTGCTTTTGTCCACTGGCTGGTCGTTGTTGTTGTTGTTGGAGGGAAAGGCCACGGTGGCCCGGGGCCGTACGAGGTGTTCTTGCGGGCGCAAGCACGACCTCGTCCTCGGATGCATTGGGGGGAACTTGGCGAGCCGATTCTTCACGTAGCGCGGAGAAATGCTCTCCTTTTCGGGGCATTGCAACCCTATTACCCCGCGACCCCCCCTCCCCCCTCCCCCTACCTTCATAGTAATTGGAGTATAGGAGGTCCGAAAGACCTTCGTTAGGTAGCACGTCACTAGGATGAGCATATCAGGCTAACGACATGCTACGGAATAGATTCTTTTGAGGAATCTTCTTCAGATGTGTCATAATTTCCGAGTTTAGCATGCTTGTAGCATGCTAAACTGTCTCGTAGCACGCCGGTAACACGCCCGTTACACGCCTGTAGCACGCCCGTAGCACGGCAGTAGCATGGCCGTAGCACGGCCGTAATATGTCCTTAGAACGTGTGCTAACTGGAACATCGCATGCTAAAGACATACTAAAGAAGCGAATCTGTTAGGGAATATTCCTCCGGCGTGTTATCACGTCCGTGTTTAGCATGCCTTTAGCATGGTTTTCAGTCCGTAGGACGCCCGTAGCACGGCAGTAGCACGCCCGTAGCATGCCAGTAATATGTCCTTAGCACATGTGCTAACTGGAACGCCCATAGTTAACGCCCATATATGCACGTGCTACCGACGTTTTACCGCCGTGCTAACGGCGTGCTAAGCTCAGACGTGCTAACAGGCCTGAGGAATATTCCTGGAAAGATTCTTATGTTAGCATGCCGTTAGCACGTCGTTAGAGGTCATAGTAATTATACACATTTATATATACATATGACCTCTAACGACGTGCTAACGGCATGCTAACAGGAGAATCTGTTAGGGAATATTCCTCAGGCCTGTTAGCACGTCTGAGCTTAGCACGCCTTTAGCATGGTTTTCAGTCCGTAGGACGCCCGTAGCACGGCAGTAGCACGCCTGTAGCATGCCAGTAATATGTCTTTAGCACATGTGCTAACTGGAACGCCCATAGTTAAGGCCCATATATGCACGTGTTACCGCCGTGCTAACGGCGTGCTAAGCTCAGACGTGCTAACACATAATAGGAATATCCCTGGAAAGATTCTTATGTTAGCATGCCGTTAGCACGTCGTTAGAGGTCATAGTAATTATACACATTTATATATACATATGAACTCTAACGACGTGCTAACGGCATGCTAACAGGAGAATTTTTTGAGGAATATTCCTATTTTGTGTTAGCACGTCTGAGCTTAGCACGCCGTTAGCACGGCGGTAGAACGTCGGTAGCACGTGCATATATGGGCCTTAACTATGGGCGTTCCAGTTAGCACATGTGCTAAGGACATATTACTGGCATGCTACAGGTGTGCTACTGCCGTGCTACGGGCGCCCTACGGACTGAAAACCATGCTAAAGGCATGCTAAACACGGACGTGCTAACAGGCCTGAGGAATATTCCCTAACAGATTCGCTTCTTTAGTATGTCTTTTGCATGCGGTTAGCATGTCGTTAACACATGATGTGATGACGACATGCTGACGACATGCTAACATAATGTGGGGGGAGAATGTTTTCACAAATTTCCCTATCACGCTAAAGCCAAACCAACATAAATTGAAAATTTTCAGGGGGCATCGATCCAGTGACCTCACGCGCAGAAGCACACATCATGTCCACTCGACCACGTGACCATAACGATGGGCATTCCGAGACGATGGCGCAATAAATCAATTGGCGAAAGGATAGACGATGACGCGAGTGAAGGGCTTGGCGAAAATTAAAAAAAGAAATTGAGCGTGACGTCGTGACATCGGTGTAGGTGATGAAGAATTGAAGATTACGATGCGATCAGCGATGGTCAAAATCGCACAGTAGAAAGACATCGGAATTCAAAATTCCGAACACGCAAACGGCTAAGTGCGATAGACGATAACGATATTCCCCCAAACACGCAAACGGCTAGTGCTAATGTGTACTGTATGGTAAACGTGGCACAGTAGCGTCATCGGCATCACACGACATCGACAGCGACAGCGCAACGCAGCGACAGCGACATCGACATGGCGAAGGCGTGTGACATGTCCGTCATGTCACTCGCTGTCACTAACTGCTGTGCCACGCAACTCGCTATCGTGTGTCAAACTATTGACTTTTCAACCGATGTTTGCCCGGAGGCAGACTTTTACATCACTTCGTTTCGGCGGCGATCTCAGAAGGTAACCGAGTCCCTCCTGCAGTTCTGCTCTGTGTGCTTTCTGTATAATGTGATATTGATCGATCGATACATTCGTAGACCTTCTTGTTGAATATTTCATGATGCTGTTCTGCTGACGCGTATTCCTTGCGCAATCTTTCGCCACGTGTTTGTGCCATTTGGGGTGGAAGAGACATGCGTCTCCCCAGTTCTTCGGACTGGGACAAGTTCGTTGGTTTGATTCCAACCCACCCCACCGAACGATACGTATTTTGTTTTAGTGGAAATATTCTGACCGGACTGTCCTTGTGCGCGCAGAATTTTGTTGAACGATATATTCGGTTGAGCTCCCTCACGAACATCAGCTCAGTCGGATGTTTGGTGCGCACATCGCGACACCCAAATCGTCCGTTGTCTTGTTCGCTGTTTGACTTCCGTTTCTTTAGTATTCGCAGCTGTGTTCCCTCGGTCTCTCTCTTATTATGCGTTTACTAATTTCTGGTTCTCGTTATCCGACTGCAGGTCTCTGCTGATTTATGGCCGGTTGCATCTCCGCGATTACGGTATTATAGGAAAATAGTTAGTAGGATGTTAGCAGTTCGGTTTTTGTGTGAGTGAATAGTTGTTTGCTCATAGACGTATTATTTGTTGATTAAGTATTTATTGTATTTTGCCTTTCGTCGATGTTACGGTTTCGTACCCACCTTGTCTGCAGTGATATTTATAGTCATAGGATGGATAGGCTGAAAGTAAGATGTGAAGGTAGTACGTTAGTTTAGCAGTTTCGTCGTCATTGTTTGTTGAAAGAGGTTGTGCCCTTGCTTGCATTGTTAGCATGCATAATCATGTGCAACATTGCTTTGATGAGCGCCTTCCTTCGCCATGCGAGAATCTCATGTCTGGTGATAGCACGAACGGCAGCATTTTATGTATATCAGGTAACATGCACAATAACATTCGTTTGCTTTGCCACGTTTAGTTATTGGAAACAGCAGTAAAACGATGTAGATATCTCTGCCAGTTATCATATCGGCGTTAGTATGTATGTAGGACGTCCATAGCATGTCGTTAGTCTATCTAGTATCGTTAGCATGTGAATAGCATGTCGATAGTATGCGTTTAGTATGTACTTGTTAGCACGAGCATAGCATGCTAAAGGCATACTAATGACAGTATATGCACATGCTAACATCAGTTATCATATCGGCATTAGTATGTATGTAGTACGTCCATAGCATGTCGTTAGTATAGTATCGTTAACATGTGAATAGCATGTTGATAGTATGCGTTTAGTATGTACTTGTTAGTACGATCATAGCATGCTAAAGGCATGCTAATGACACTATATGAACATGCTAACATAAGTTATCATATCAGTGTTAGTATCCACGTAGCACGTCCATAGCATGTTTTTAGTATGCGTTTATGATGGTTGCGTTAGCATGGACATATTATGCTAAAAACATACTAATGCAATGCTATGGACATCATATTGGCATACTAAACCACTTGGCTTGCCATTGTTAGCATGTCCGTATTATGCCGTTAACATGCCGTTATGATGCCGTTAGTATGTCGTACTAAGAGCGTGCTAACGCCATGCTAACGTTGCGTTAGTGTGTCGTTAGCACATATCGGTAGTATGTCGTTAGCATGTAGTTAGCATATAAAGTCCAGACTTCTCGCGAACCCGCCTGAGGCGTGCACCTCTCTCCGGGCCGCGGGCTCTAAAATAGATTTTTTAAAAAATGTAATTTTTCTACTAACTGTGCTCGCAGGGCTTCAAGACAACGGTAACAATGGCGATGGGGCGACACAGGTAAGACATGAGGTGCGCCAACCCGTATTTGCAGTGCACGAAACTCCCCTGTCCGTATCTGTAGCGCCGTACTTTGCATGTAGTGCCCGACACCCCTGCTCAAACAAGCCAGACACAAGTCGTACAGCCACTGAAAAACCTAAGATGGCCAACACGAAAGCCGGCAATGTGCGAAAATTCGGAGAAAGAAGTCCCCAACAAGTGGGGCAAGAAGAAAAATCGAGCAGGTTCATGGAGCACGAAAGAGGATCAGCAGACCAAGCGAACACTGAGGAGTTCATCAAGGAAATAAGAGCGCAGTCAGCGAAGAGAACCGACGGGTACCCAGGCGGAGCGACCATGCCAGAACTCTGCGACACACATGGTGAAGATATGAAAAAACTGATTGAGGCCGCGGGGGCAGCAGACGCGGATATGACGGCGCTGGAGGCGGTGGCAGAGTACATGGCCACCGTCTACGAGGACGCGCGGAACGTGAAGTACCAGCGAGGCTTCCCACTGGAAACTATTTACGGGCTCCCGGCAGGGCACGGCAGAACCCGCTACCAGCTGGTAGTGAATTGCACTGACCTCACCTCAGAGGAGCAGGATGAAGTTGGCATGCACAAGAAGGGACCGCAGGTGACGGTGGGGCCCTTTCGGGAAGAACCAACAGCAGCGAAGCAGTACATCGGCCACCTGGAGTCGGCGATCCGACACTTTCACGACCTCCCTGACACCGCTCCGGTTCTGTGTAGCGGCAAAACCCAGCTACGCTGGTATGCTGATAAGATAGCGGAGTTTCATCTCACCTTTGAGAAAAGTGAATATGCCATCACCGCGCTGGCGACATCTCTGGCACATCTACCTCTTCACTGCGTACCACTGGGGGCAGACGACTTCCAAGCAGCAGACGTTTGCATCCCGAGGGTACGGGTATTTCATCCGAGGCAGACCAGGACAGGCAACGCGGAGCGACAGTTGCACATAATCAGCGAAGAGCTGCGTGGGCACACGACCAAAGACTTGAAAAAACAACTGCGCAGTATGCCCTCTGTTGAATCGGCAATCAAAGGGGCGCGGGGACTGCCCGCGTACATGGAGAAACACACCAACAGCATACGGCTGGTAGCGGTCACGGAGGAGGCCGCTGACAACATAGAGTCGAAGGTGCTTGCCTTCCCGGGTCTCGGGGAATACACAGTTCAGCGAATCAGACCATCGCTAACGAACAGAGGCGAGGACGAGACAGAGGTGATCGTAGTTGATAAGGGGAGCACCATCAACTTGGCCGCGGACCTCCCGAACTTAGTCGCGGCCATCCAGGAGGTGTTTACACAGGCGGGCTTGGGCGAAGCAGCAGAACATCTGAAGCCGCTGCCAGCGACGACTGTGAGGCCAGGGACTGACCCAGCGAAGCCGGAAACGTATATGCGAGTAAGAATCACAAAAAGCGGCAATCTTTTCACCGGGCTAGCCAGCGAAGCAGCGTATGAGTGGCTAGGAAAGCAAGACAGACGTACGGTCCGTCTCTCTCTCCCCAACAAATCTCGCTCCTACCTCCTTCAGCACTCTGACTTTTCTCGCACGGGAGACAAGTTTAAGGGCAGAAGAGGGAGGGCAGCGCCACCAGCA
>LGRX02002136.1:0-19275 GCA_001247695.2 Cymbomonas tetramitiformis
TGCACCTCAGCGGGCACCCTGCTGACGGCGAGTGCAGACAACCTCGTCAGTCATCCGCCTGAAGATGTTGATTTGCTGGATGAGGAGTTCTACGCCGCGTGTAGGCAAACGTTGGAAGAATGCCGCGAGGCCTCGGACAACCTCCTCCCCAACCTCAAGTGCAAAAGCATACGCACAGATGGGGGAGTTCAGTGGAAGACCGACATCGAGGGTACCCTTGCAGCGGCACATGACGAAGAAGGACCGCTACTGCTGGTATTCTACGCAACCCTCAGAGGGCACACGGTCAAGGTGCTGATTGACTCGGGGGCCTCTGACAACTTCATCTCGGAGCAGAGCGCCAAGCGATGTGGCCTCACAACACGAGCCGGCTCCGAGATGCGAGTCACCCTGGCGGATGGATCTGTGAAGATCACTGGCGCCACCGCGTACGCCAAGTTTAACACGCACACCACCACGGGCACCTATACGGAGAACGCCCTTGCCCTCCGGATCCTGCCACTGGGCATACAGGTGGATGTTATCCTCGGCGGAAGGTGGCTGCGCAGTCACTCTCCTGTCACTCTGGGCTATGAAGGGAATGGCTCCGTCTCCTTCCTCAGGAAGTCCCGCAGTGGCAAGATTGGGGATCGCGTCACCATCACAGGCTGTTCTCCCGGGAAAGCATCTGGGGACAGGTCTCCGAAGGGCACGGCCTGCGCGGGATTGGTGGATGAGGTGTTCCTGACCCCTGCCCAGCTGAAGAAGTACCTGGTGTATGCGGAGACGCAAAAGCTACGCGGCAATGACGACCCGGAGATACAGCCCGCCTGGCTCATGGTGGCCGAGAAGTCCCCCGACGATACTGCTTCTGCCTTTGCAGCCACGGCTATCGACACTGAGAACGCTGAACCCGCTGCGGATACTGAAGATGCAGAAGTGAGCCCTGAGTGGACCCTCAAGTTTCAGGACTTCTGGGGTGAGGAGTACAAGAAGGAGATGACGACTGCCCTACCGAACATCGATGGACTCAGACATGACCCCCAAGATGAAGCCAACATTAACCTGGACCCTGAGCTGAGCAAGAAGGGACCTCCCTGCCAGCGCATCTACAAGAAGTCCGCAGAGGAACTCCGCCAACTTCGAGAACGCGTGGAGACTCTGATGTCCAAGGGCTACATTCGACCCTCTTCCAGTCCTTATGCAGCTCCCTGTTTGATGGTCCCTAAACCCGGGAACCCCAAGGAGCTGCGACTGGTGATCGATTACCGGCTCCTCAACCGCCATACAGTTAAGGACAAGTATCCTCTCCCAGACATCCAGATGATGTTCGACGAGATGCAGGGTGCGAAGTTCTTCTCTTCGTTCGACGCGGTGGATGGCTTCTCGCAAGTACCGATGGCACCAGGAGATGTCGAGAAGACCGCCTTCACCACCCAGATGGGGTCATATGAGTGGTTGGTCATGCCGCAGGGGCTGCAGAATTCACCGTCTCAGTACCAGCGACGGATGCAGCGGGCCTTGGGCCATCTTCCATTTGTCCGGATCTTCATCGATGATGTGGTCGTCTTCAGCAACACCGCTGCAGAGCACTACGAGCACGTCAAACAACTGCTCCTGACATGCAGTGAGAAGGGCGTCTTCCTCAAGAGGTCCAAGTGCCAGCTGTTGAAGAAATCCTTACGGTTCCTTGGCCACTGTATCTCCGCAGATGGCTGCAGACCCCAACACGACAAGGTGGCTGCAGTGAGGGACTGGCCCGCGCTGGAGACGGTTACCCACGTCAGGCAGTTCTTGGGCCTAGCGGGGTATTACCGCAGGTTCATCCACTGCTTCTCCGAGATCGCTCAGCCCCTCACCCGGTTGACCAAGTCGGACGTACCCTGGGAGTGGGGTCCCATGCAGCAGTGGGCCTTCGAGGAGTTGAAGAAGGCCCTCACATCAGCGCCAGTGCTCGCCTTGCCCAACATTAAGGGTGCCGCAGACGGCACAGCGCCTTTCGTGGTGCAGACGGATGCTAGCGGCATCGCTCTTGGGGGAGTACTTATGCAAGACAATGGAGATGGTCTTGGGCTGCGCGTGATAGCATACGAGAGCCGCCAGTTCTCAGCCGCCGAGCAGAATTACCACACCGGCGAGCGTGAGCTAGGTGCTCTACACCACTGTACCACCGTCACCTGGCGGCATTACCTCATCTTCACCAACTTCCGCATCCAGGGTGATCACCGCCCCCTTGAATGGCTGATGGAACCTGGCAGAGAGCTTAGCCGCAGACAGGCACGCTGGTACATGGATCTGGTGGAGGTGGGAGTCCCGAGAATGGAGTACATCAAGGGAGCGCTGCTGCTGGTACCAGACGCCCTGTCCAGAAGACCCGACTTCAAAGACAAGGACGTTCGCGAGGGGTTGAAGGAGGCAGGAGTGATCGACCCCACCTCAGACCTGCCGAAAGACCCTCTGGCAACGCTGGAGTCTGAATGCTTCTCCAGCTCACCACCCGCAGCTCATCCCCACTGGGCTCAGACGGTTGACTGTTGGCTCTCAGCAGTGGAGACCCTCTCCGTGGCGGAACAGGCCATGGACATGGGGGAGACCATCGCTCTCGTTAATCCGAAGCTCTATAAGGGAATGAAGGAGGATCACCTCGACTTCGACATGCCTGATTGGCCTGAAGCTGATAGCGCGAAGCCGACAGAAGCTCCACACCAACCCCCTGACAGAGCTCCACCTCAGATAAGGATAACGAGGAGCATGTCACGCGCTGGAAGAGCCCCTACGACCCCAGCGCCTCCACAGTTGGCGTCACCGAAGACGCGAACGCCATCACGAGCTGACGCATCGGAGGCGCCCACTGAGAAGGTGCCAGTGAGCTCACCATCCCCGCAGCAGGCGCCCCAGCAGTCAGCTCCATCCCCGGTCCTTCACCCGCAAAAACGGCAGACTCCCCCCGAAGACTCACAGAATTGGCGTGTCCGAGCAGAGTACTCTTCGAAGTACGCCGAAAAGTTTGGACCCTTCGATGTGGACGCCTGTTGTGACTTTGGCGGCCGCAACAGACAGGCGAATAGATTCTGGACAGACTGCCTTTCAGAGAAATGGAGGGGCCTTCGGGTTTGGTGTAACCCTCCATATAACTCCAAGCACATTACGGTGGAGGCGATTTTGAACAAGTATATCGCAGAATGGAAGGCAGACCCAGAAAACACCTCAGCAGTCTTCGTTCTACCAGATCACCAGTCCAAGCTCCCCGCGTGGCGCAAACTTTTCAGAAAGGCTAATATGCAGATCGTGGAGGTCATCCCTACTCACGATGATAAGGGCGAGCCCAATCAGTTCTTCGAGAACCCAGATGGGAAGGCCTTCGACCTTCGTTGGCCTGTTCTGATAGTACACGCCTCTCCCGCCAAACCACAGCCGGCACGCGTGAGGCACCCGCGAACGGCCCCCGCTGTGATAAGGACAGGTGAGGCAGCAGCCTTCAGAGACGCATCCTCCCAGCAGTCAGACTCAAAGTTCCTGCGTGCATTGAAAGCGGAGTACACCCGAGAGGGGACACTTCGTTCGCTGCGGGAGAAAGTGAAGGCGGCACCGCACCAATGCCTACAGGACTTCAGGCTGGTGGGTGAAGTGGTTTGGAGGACCGCAGCAGGGAGATATCAGTTGGTGCTGGGGGAGGACTCTCCACTTCGAGAAGTAGTGATTCGTCATGCTCATGAGTCATTGTCCTCAGGCCATACTGGGCGAGACAAGACTCTGGAGAGGGTGCTGCGACGCTTCTATTGGCGTGGTGCCGCGGAAGATGTGGGCACCTGGGTTGCATCCTGCGCAGTGTGCCAATCAGTGAGACCGCGGGGAACTTACCCGGATGGGTTACTAAACCCTCACAGCATCCCGAACAGGCCATGGCAGGATGTCGCGGTGGACTTCGTCACCGGCCTGCCGGTATCGGAGAGGGGCAATGATGCTTTCGTGGCCTTCACCTGCAAGCTGACGAAAATGGTCCACGTTGTGCCAATGAACTTCGGCGACAGCTCCGCAGCTGTGGTGGCCAGAATCTACTTTGACTCGGTGTGGCGCTTACATGGCGCGCCTATGAAGATTGTCTCTGATCGTGACCCGCGGTTTCAAGATGCTTTCTGGCAGGAACTCATGAGACTGATGGGTGTGAAAGTGGCTCGTACCACGCCGTACAACCCTCGGTCTGACGGCCAGGCGGAACACAGCAACAGGGTTATTGAGGACATGCTCAGGTCCTTTGTAGACGCCAATGTGGAGGACTGGGATCTGTTCACCACTAACGTGGAGTTCGCGATCAATGACTCCAGGAGTGAATCTACTGGCTTCACGCCGTTTGAGCTGGTGTTCGGGTTCTCGCCGCTGTCGCAGTTGGACCTTTTCCTGGAGGCCGCACAGTCCACCGCTGGACGACGAACTGGGGGAGTAGGCACCGCACACGAAGTGGCTGTGAAATTTTCGTCGCAGCTGCGGGACGCCAGACAGCGGTTAGAGCTGGCTCAACAGCGACAGCGCGAACAGTTTGATCGCAGACACGGGCAGCGGGAGTATGCTGTTGGAGATCTGGTCTGGATAGAGGCGAAACACCTTACGGAGAAGGTGATGGATCGCTCCATCTGTAGGAAACTGACCAAGCGCTGGCATGGACCAGTTCCTGTGACCGAACGCTTCTTCAGCGATATACAGATGACCATGCCCGAAGCCGACAGAGGAGCTCCAGTAGCCTACCGCCTACGCCTCCCTCCTCACTGGCGGATTCACGACGTGTTCGCTCAACATCGCCTCAAACCGTACACCAGCGGTCAAGATGCTTTTGCCGCACGCGATCACCTAGCAGTACCTGAAGAGGTGGTAGTGGACGGTCAGAAGGAAGCACACGTTGAGCGTATCCTTGCACGTCGAGTGCGGTCTGTTCGAGGAAAGGAGGTGGAAGAGTGGAAGGTTCGCTGGACTGGCTACTCCAAAGCTCACGACCAATGGAGGACGCGTGACAAACTTGAACGCGGAAGTCCACTTCAACAACTTCGTGAATTCGAGCAAGCGAGACTGCACATGGAAGCGCAAGTCCGCGACGAAGCCACTCGGCGACGCGAGCAGCGTGGCCGCCACTCCGCTCAAGCCGGAATGACACTGGCCCACCTCATCACCAATCCCTGCGATGAACTGGACCAGCTCGAACAGATGGAAGATGATATCCCCCTGCCGTGGGAACGCCAGGAGCGCGTGGAAGATGGGTCGTTGGCACTGGTGACAGAGCTGCTGGCAATACAGGCAAAAACAACCCGCACGCCCAGGATTCTCGTACTTTTCAGCGGTACTGGCTCAGTAGAGAGGGAATTCCTAAATTGCTTCCCCTCCGCCTCAGTGGTGACCCTCGACTCCGGGCATATCTGGCAACCCACTCATGTGTGTGACATCCTGCAATGGGACTACAGGCAATACCCGCCTGGATTCTTCGATGTTATTTGGGCAAGTCCCCCCTGCAGGCAGTACAGTCAAGCGCGCACCACTGGTGGACCCCCTGACCTTCCCCAGGCTGACAAAATCGTACGACAAGCATTGCAGATCATTGACTACCTACGTAGAGCCAAAACATTGGTTCATGGAAAACCCCAGAGGTCGCTTCCCTAACGCGCTACGGCTTCGCCCTATGATGCGCCAGCTTCCCCCACCGCTGGTGTGTACCTACTGCATGTATGGTACGCAGTACATGAAACCCACCTGCATATGGACGAACTCAGCACCACCCTCGCCCCTGCTACGCTGTACTACTTCAACACCGTGTGCGTGCAGATGGGCAACCGGTGCTCACCCAGAGACTGCTCAGCTTGGACCTCACCCGCAGCAGACTGGAGCAGGTCGATCTGCGAGTGTATACCCCGTACCAGCACTCCTGCTACGACAACTTTTCCGACATTTACGCCTCCGCGACACTGAAGACCCGCTTTAGATTCCAAGTGGCACCCTTCTTCTTGAAAGTGGTGCCCTGGTAGCGGCAGGCGAACTATGCTCGAAGAGGAACCAGAGAACCTAAGAACTGGAAACAGCAAGGAACCAGAGAACCTAAGAACTGGAACTTAGATGGGTACCTTAGCGGAGTGATCCCAGGAGGTAGACCACTCCTAAGGGGGGGAGAGTTGTGCCCGGAGGCACAGCGTGAGCCGATATGTCTATGCGTCCGTATGTGTGTCATCGGGGGTAATCTGGGATTGGCACGATGACAGTGAAATTGGGCTTGAAATCACGATGAGAATGAATACCAGATGTCCGGGGTATGACAGTATGACACTATGACACTATGACAGTATGACACTATAGTAGTATGACAGTACTGTGGGGGGTGTCATCGTGGAACTCAGTCAGACCCTCGAAGAATGGTCAGATTCGCATCGGGGTTGAAAAGACAATGAAATCGAATATCAGATATTAAGGTTATGACAGTATGACAGTATGACGCTATGACAGTATGACAGTATGACAGTACAGTAGTATGACAGTACTGTGGGGCAGTCATCGTGTCAGCCTGTCGGCATAACATCTGAATCGAGAATGACGAATCGGAATTAGAAATGAGATCGGATCGGAACTGAACGTTGAGCCGAAGTGTGACATCGGCTCTCGAGTGGTTGACCCTGCAACCTGAGTGACGAGTGAATAAGTAGAGCACTTGAGAAGTGTTTAGTCTTCAGAACTTGGAACCGAATTATCGTTTGTACCTCAATCTGGCCCTGATCCAGTATATTATAAAAATCCGAATTGTGTACCTTTGCACGTTCAATCAAAAACATATCTCCGAGCATCTGTCGTCGTGCCCCTGGCACAAAAATACTCTCGATCGTTAAAATTTTACTCTCGAGGGTTAAAGAAATTACTCTCGAGGGTTAAAGAAATCACTCTCAAGTGTTAAACAATAACTCTTGAGTGTTGAAAAAGTACTCTCGAGGTTAAAAGAGATTACTCTCGAGGGTTTAAAACATTTCTCCCAAGTTTTAAGAAATCAAGGTCTGCTAGATATGACACCGTGACCACCAACTGTCACATGTCACCTCCTTTGGTAGGTTGGGTGACCGTCACCCGTAGGTGCGAAACTCAATAAGGTATTTATGTACACTTAACTTGTATAACGACACACTTTACCGTTCTGATCTCCGAAACCCCTATCCTAGGGTTTAACAACTAATATAGTTATATCATTGCACAATTACATATCTAGCAAGTTTGACCCCACTTTACGCTTTCTTTAGCCACTGCGAGATTGCCACTATGAGTGGCTAAGTCCGGACGCTTGGGATGGAGTGAGGCTCTCCGTTCGTGAGGGCACCTGTTAGGGCTAGATAAGTAAGCCCTCAATATATCATATGAAATACAAGTATGCGCTGTGTTGTGGAACGGCAAACACAAGCGTCAGATAATAGCGGGATGAGTTGCAGAACTTCTGTGTGAAGATACTGCTGAAGCCCAACGCTTCGCTCATCTATACCATACGTCTCCCATCGCATAGATGGTACCGCCATTGGGTTGTGAACCCGAGACGTTGGTTGAACGACCAGTATTGTGGTAACGAATAGTTCGTTCATACTGCGCATGCGTGTTCCGCACATGCTTAAAGCCAAGATGGTTCTTGTTTGTTACTTCAAGATGTATCTTGCTTTGCCATCTTCGAGTTCGACGTACGAACTCTCGATGATAGAGTCATTCAAGTCTTTCCTTGAATAATGACAGATGATGTGACTTATCATCTGGCGACATGCACAGTCATAGTCGACCGTACTGACGACTGTCTGTCATTATAATATATGACATGACTCGACATGACATGACATGACATGGTATGACATGTCTGACAGGTATGACACGTATGACATGTATAACACATATGTCATCGGTCATGATCCTGTATGGTATGACATGTCTGACAGGTATGACACGTATGACATGTATGACACATATGTCATCGGTCATGACCCTGACAGATCTCCCCTCTTAAAAGAGTTGTGGCCTCACAACGGGCATACCTTTGTATATGTCTATGATGTCATTGTTGTTGTCGCTTCTTGCTGGTACCAGTCTTCTTACACCGATTTGAGGCGTCCCTCATGGTGCTTTTAGGTTATTGGGGGGAACTGAGTCCACTTTAGTCCCTCACCTTACAGTTCTTAGGATGTAGCCCCCTTTGAAGTTCGTATCGTATTTCAGAGTGACGTTTCAAGGTTCAATGAATTGCGTTTCGTGATACAGATTGACGCTGGATTACTGATTGATCCACACGTATCGTGCGTCAGAGTGACGATTCAAAGTATCCGAATTGTACGTTACGGATTATTTGCGCTAGCCGTCGTTGCTTTGCGAACGATGATCCCACGATTTAACGATTTATAATCGAACGATTCTCGGCCTGATATAATGCACCCAACCCTTCCTCCCCTCCTTAAGCTACTTTGGAGGATCATAGGCGGCAACGGGGAGCCCGTGTTTGTTTCCGGAGTTATTTCACCGGGGGCTTGTTTTATTGCAAAGAGAGTGGCCCTGCTTAACGGGATTGGACTTATAATCCTTACCCGGTCTGCTCACTCTAATATGGTCCAGTACGCACGCTTTGACGAACATCTATCGCGATGAGTGAGAATGGATTCGCCACGTACTAATGTGAAATTTATTTAGTTATGTTTGTCAAGCACAACTTAGGATCACAACTCCGTCTACCTCAGTCGATATCTCCGGTAGCTTCGGATGACTGGCCAAGAATCCGATGACAAACCACGGTTTTGGCAAAGGTAGCATTTAGCAGTTTTTATTTATCCACAGATATGATATCTCGCATGTGCGTATCTGTGCAAGGGTATGATTTGTACAAGGCTCACTACACCTTTAGCAAGGAAGGATCAATTTCCTGCTTCTATGCAACATAATGATAAAACATTAAGAGCAAGGTATATAGATGATCGACATGTATTAGTATATATTACAAGAAGTAAGGGCATGAGGCTTAATATAATGTTTAGCCTTCATAGGCAGCTATAATGTCTGCTGCATTGGTCAGCTCTGTGGCTTTGACCCGGGTGTCATGCTCAGGGCCGTAGCCTGCATATCGCACTAAATAGTATTTGACACCTCTAGTGAACTTATCCGAGAGTATATGTGATATCTCAAACAGTGGTTGCCCTTCTTCGGTGATCATCTGTGGCAGAGGCAAAGGTGCTTGGATCGAGTCATTGTACAGCTCTAATCTGGATACAGGCTGTACCGGATGAATACGGATATCGAGGTCTCCGAAATCTAACTCGTATGCACGACCATGGCTAAGCACTTTGGAAATGATGAACGGCCCAATATATGGCTGCTTAAAGTGTCTGCCTGCCTCTGTCAAACCAGTCCATTGAATAAACTCGGTCCGTAAAAGAACTTTCTGCCCAACTGCAAACTGCCGAGGCATGTGAGTTTTATTGAATCCGGCTTGGCTAATTTCTGCTGCTCGGAAAATGTTGTCTACCGCGTTGGCATGAACAGCCGAGTACTGGTCAAAATGATCTCGAATAGCTCTTTGTATTGGAACAGGAGCTTCTGGCGGAATAGTGATTACCAGGTCATGAGGCGAAAGTGGTTGCGCCATCGAGTCGAGATAAAATGGTGAATAACCAGTTGATGCAAAAACTGTGTTGTTAATTGCAAACTCTACCAGAGGCAACTTGCCCCCCCACGAATTGGCTGAAGTATCATTGCAACAACACCTGTGGATGAAAAAATACCACCTAATCAGTTTACAAACCAGAGGATGGTGAAATCGAATCATGAATCAACAATTTGAAAAGTACCTGAGGATATCCTCGATGAAGGCATGGCTCCTCTCATTGGCTGCATTCGACTGTGGATGGTGTATGTGAGGACGTCATGGACAATCTCGTACCAGTAGATTTCCACAGTGTCTGCCAGAATGTAGAGGTGAATCTGGGGTCTCGATCAGGGCTCTATATCGGTTTGATTTTTCGGTATCGATACAATCCGATATCCGGAAAACGGTATCGATAATCGGCATAATCGATAAATAATCGATTATTTGGGCATTTATATGAAATTTGTTATAAATTAAATATGCAACACCGAAACCGGCACAATCGATAGTTTGATATGGCAACCCGATAATCGGCGATAAATACGATATATCGATAGTATCGGTTATCGGAAATATCGATATAGAACCTTGGTCTCGATCTGAGATGATGTTCCTCGGAAGACCATGGAGCTTGAAGATATGCTGCATATAGATAGAAGCAGTATGCTGAGCTGTCCAGGTCATGCTGAAGGGAATGAGATGACATCGATGAGAAAATTGGCACATCACCACAAATATACTGTCGTGCCCATTAGTGGTGATAGGCAGGTCAGTGATCCAATCAAGAGATACATCTAGCCATTTTGTCTTAGGCACGGAATATCGTATATGTGCCTGACCATAAGGCTTGTGTCGCCTCGTTTTCTGGCGCTGACAAACGGGGCACTCCCGAATGTACTTGATAGCTGCCGTTGTCATTCCTGGCCAATAATACCGGCTACGCAGAAGATGACGCATGCGATTTTTGCCTACATGACCAGAAATAGTGGCTGAGTGGCACTCATGAAGGAGAATGTGGCGAAGCTGTGTGATCTCACCGTCATCTGTGGGGACTTTAGCTGTTGGTGGAATGTACAGCTGTCTGCCATATATGGTCTTACGATAGATCAACCCCTGAATAAGCTCGAAGCTGTAGCTGCTGACTGACTGTGATGAAGTCGATGATGTCAGTTTAGCCAAAATAGTCTGTGCAAATGTATCACGATCATATTCGGATATAATGATGTCGTGTAGCTGATGAGCTGATGAAGAAGATATAAGAGCAATGAATGTAGGATCTGCAGATGGCATGACTTCGCTGATGTCTATGTGTTGAAGACAATCAGTGAGTTCAAAAAGTGCAGAGATACGAGTGCGTGCGTCTGCAACCTTATTCTTATCGCCAGCAATATGCTCTATACGGAAGTTGTACTCGGAGAGCTCATCCAACCACCTTGCCTGTTTGGGGCTCAGTGTGGATTTGGACTGGAAATAAACCAGTGGCTGATGATCTGAGCGTACAATGGTCTCAGGAGCTCCCAACAAGATGTGGCGAAAGAATCGGAAGCCCTCCACAATGGCAAATAGCTCGATCTCAGGAATAGGCCAACGTCTCTGTGTATCGGATAGAGTGACGCTGTGATAGCCACATGGCTTCATACCTTTTCCTTGATCCTGGAGTATCACTTGACCAACGTGTGTGCCTGATCCATCGACCTCCATAATAGATGGCAGTTTCTGATCAGGAAGCTGTAGTACTGGAGCGTTACAGATGGCACTTTTGAGGTTATCAAATGCCTGCTGCTGCTCAGATTCCCAGACAAACTCTGCATTATCTTTAAGGAGACGATTGAGCGGCTCGGCAATCTTGGAGAACTTTGGTATGAATCTCCTGAATTGACCGACCATGCCCAAGAATGACCGAAGGGATGACTTGCCATCTTTAGCCATACGGCGTAGAGGCTGCTTTCCAACGGTAGGACCATAAGACACTGGAGGCTGAATTGCCATAACTGCTCGGATTCTGTCTTCGATGATGGACAAGCCTGCTTCAGAGATGTGATGTCCGATAAAGTCTATAGATCCGACGAACAACTCCACCTTGGAAGGCCTGATGAAGAACTGGTGTTCTCTGCAACGCTGGAGAAACTGTCGGACATGACTCACGTGGCTGTCAAAATCCGGACTGTATACGATGGTATCGTCCATGAAAATGACAAGGAACCGATCGATAAAGTCGAAGAATGCCCGATTTCCTACACGTAGAGCTGTTGCAGGAGCATTGGTTAATCCGAAAGGCATAACTGTCCACTCATAGGAACCGTATCTGGTGCGAATAGCTGTTTTGTGAATGTCATCTGGATGTATAGGGATCTGATGGAAAAACTGATTGACGGACGAAGGATACCCAAGTCGACATATTTGATGATCTGTCGTTTGAGCTCTTCCATCATGGGCACTGGTATGGTACGTACTGGCTGCGATGGCGGCTTGTGCCCAGGTTCAATGTTGATTCTATGATAACCACCTTCAAACCGTTCTGGCCTATGACCAGCTGGAAGATCCTCCTGGAATATGTCTGAAAAGTCTTCTCTCATTTGATCACGTGCTGCTGTGACCTCTGGGTCTTCCATAGTAGTGTCTGAGTCTGATGCTGTAAAGACCAGTTCACCATCGACCTCTGAGAGAAAGAAGAGATAAGCCACGGCTTCTTCAGCCGAACCACTGGATCGAATACGACGCAGGTGCTTTCTCATGGTGGTGGCGCTGACCAATTCCATTTCAGGAAGGTCATCTGAGCCTGGAGTCTGTTCAACTCTGGATAATACTGTGCGAATACTGGAGCCTGATGAATGCTTCCTAGTGATCGTCGGATTTTTGGTCTGGAAGTCAATGTGTGGATTTCTCCTCTCCAACCAATTTTGACCCAGAATGACAGTGAATGGTTTCATGTCAATGATGTAGAAATCTTCTGCATCCTTATACTTACCCAGCGTAAATGTAGCCTTGGGAAGATAGGATGTGCATGGTAGTTGGCTTCCTCCAGCCAATCCCACTGAAAACGATGAAGAATCTGTGGGTGCTATACCAAGCTGAGCAGCGAACTGTCTGTCAATGAAAGACGATGTAGCTCCTGGATCTACCAATATATGAGTACTCTGTCCATATACTTTCCCTTTGTACAACAACAGCTTTTTTTTGTGATTTCAGCTGTGCTGTCTGAGACTGCATCTGTGCGATGTGCTCTGAGGGAGTGTCCATCTGCTGAAACTGCAATGTCAGACTGGAAAGGACTTCTTCTGAGATACTCTCAACCCGGCCACTTGCTTCAGTGGCATCTTCAGGCTGATTTATCTTGGGGGTGCTCTCAACACTGGTACCTGTGCAGTACCCTGAGAGTTTCCCTGAGGAGCTGGAACTGAAGCTGGAGCTGGAGTTGCAACTGCTGCATTAATGCTGTGCTGACTCTTCAGTTCCTTAACCAAGGTGTTGATAGTATTGATGAGTTTGCCGGACCCATCCTTAGCACCCTGATTCTGTTGCTGCTGTCTCCGGTTCTGGAAAGGATTCTGAGCTGGTGGCTTACCCTTGATATCTTTTCCATCTGGAGTCTTGGTGGAATAACAATCCTTTTCGATGTGACCAACACGACCACAACGATGGCAAGACTGAGGATTCTGTGATTTCCCTTTCCCTTTGCCTTTGCCCTTTCCACCTTTTCCTTTGCTCCGATTTTGATTGGAGTTCTGACTGCCACTCTGGTTCTGATTCCAATTCCTGTTGGATCTGTCATATGGCTTCTTGCCACGCCCTTTGTCTTTGTCCTTTTTGACTGGGCCTCCTGATGACTGCTCCTTCTGACCCCGATAGTGAAGGGTTTCTGACTGCTTTGAATGAACGACATAATTCAAATCAAGCAGTATCTGTGTGGTTTCTTGCCACGATAGATTATTCCTTTCTTGCTCTGTCAGGAATCTTAGCTGGAACTGTCTGCGGAGATCTGGATCCATGCTGCCGACAAATCTGTCCTTTATTAACACATCGTTCAGATCAACTGCTGCTAAAGCAGCCAGTGATGTAAACGTGCGCAAATAGTCTGAGAAGGTTTGGTTCTCTTGATGCAGCGCCATCAGGTGTTTCTTGGCTACTGATCTCTTATGAGGGTTACCAAATTGGCTGAGGAAGATCCGTCTGACCATCTCATATGTGGCATCCGGTTGTTGTGCCACGACCTGAAAATAGTGTCTGTCGTTGGTTTGGATAAGAGCCAGGAACACTGTGATCAGGTCCTTGTCCTTGACTCCTGGATAGGTGAACTGAAAATACCGGTCCACCGTGTCCAACCAAACTTCTGCGTCCTGTCCAGATTTGAATTCCCTAGGTGGTGTCATCTTCACCTTTGGGACCAAACTGGGTGGAGCTGGTGCTGGAACAGAATCTGCGTCAGGATCTGTAAAGACAATTGGAGGATTGTCTTCTGTGTACTCAGTCTCTGGTTCCTGCGGTTCATTGGCTGGATCCCTAAATCGGCTCATATCTGGCTTCATACGACTGATGTTGTCGAAGTATCCTATCTGGTCGTATCTGGTTTGAGTGTTGTCATAACCAGCGATCCACTTCGGAACTTTGAACCGGCTGAATGAATCATATGAGCCTAGAATGTCGAAAAACCATGTCGATGGATCTGGGTTGATAACTGGAATCTCTGGTTCTTCCTCTTCGAATACCACCATCTAAAAAACAAAACACAACACAAAAGAAACCTTCAGCTAATCAGCTAACTGAGTGTGTGTGATATATATATATATAGTATATCTGTATGTTTACATACATGTAGTACATTTGTACATTATAATGAGGTAATTATGTATATATATCCACCTTTCTTCCCCCCTCAAGGAAGTGTGAATATAAGGCAGTTGTCAATTGCCTTTACCTCATATGTAGCATGCATTCCTTATAGGAAGCAGCTGTTACAGTTTTAGGGTTGTTGCCCGAGATATTATCATGTCTGTGCTGATTACAGCATGATATATTTATGCCAAACACGAAGTTTATTCAATATTTAGTGGCATTTTAGGGCATGTTACGTTACAGTGGCCCATATCCCCAACAGTGTGTTTAGGGTGTTACTTGATATCAGTAACCCTAAAATAGGTAAAATTAAAGCAGTATAAATATTTTGCAAACATTTTTAAGCAAAACTACATTTAATACCACACTGAATGTTACGTGGTTTTCAGGAGGTATGTTACACCCCTGATATTATTCAATTTTTAGGGTGTTACAGGGTGTTACAAGTGCTGCATAAATCAGGGGTTGTTTATTGATAGCTGAATAATTATATCAGCAAAAAAATCAATCCGAAATTTTCATTTTGAAATCATGCGTAAAACATTTTGACGCATTTCGTTACAGCTAATATGTACACCCCTACATATTCTACACCTGCTATCTAGGGTGTTACACGAGATATGAGTATGGTCATCATGATTTTCTGATACCTTAATAGGTATAAAATCATAATATCAAATAAAATAGGGTCCAATTTTCAATTTTCAAATCTATCGCAAACGAATTTTACCCATTTTGGCCGTTTTTCGGCTTGATTATTGTTTCCATAATAACATATCTGTGTGTGTGTGTGAGCTGCAGTGTACAGAAGTACTGCATTTCACTTCACTTTTGCACATGACAATTTTCATGGCATAAAAGTGAATATTCATGTATGTCAACATCTGAGGTTGATCATATCTGTGGGTTTTACTGATTTGAAACCCATGGAAGTAAATGTACTCCCTGATGATATTTATGTATACCAACTATAAGCGGATTATCCACTTTAGTGATAACTTATCAACCTATGATATGTTTGAGCATATGACTGTGCTCCAAGAGTATATCAAAAATGATATCTCTAAATTTCAAACATATCTGGACATAGCTTGATTATAATCAAAGCAGTTTAGCACCGCACATATATATGTGTGTGTATGTCCACAACAACCTATGTCAGCTCAATATAGTATGCACTGATCTGGTTAGGTACATGCATTTGTGCTGATCAATACTGAGTCAATTGTCAGAATGCAGTATAGTGGTTGTTGTTGCTCCAGCGATGTGTGAGAGTGAATGGACTGTGCTCAGCAGTTACCAGCTGTTGCAATGAGCACAGTATTTTGCCTTCGGGTCTGGAGATAACTCCATCCAGCCCTACAGCATGTTGTATTATCCTGCTCCCATATGTATCGCCATGTTTGACATTCCACACGCACATGTGTTTGTGGAATGGTATCCATATTATCTTGCACATAATAGACATTATAGTTGATCAATTCACTCTGAGTCAGTGAATGTCAATATATACAGTAAATGTCAATGTGTGTGCAATGTGTAGTACTGCTGATTAGTACTTTTGCCAGTGTGTGTGTGTTCACTTTACACACTCACAGGAAGGTGACTTCTGGTATTGCAATATTCCCAGATAGTTATCATGCAGGATGATGATCAGCATACCATGTACTGAATGAATCTAGCATGATATATATCAAGTTAAGGTTTATTGTAATCCTGATATAATCTCATTCACAATAATGAGTTGCTGGTTGATTTTACATGTAGCTCTGGTGAGTATTCCTTCCAGTAATCCACCATAGAACGGTATGTGATCCGAAGAGCATCTCGGCTCCACCGGGACATAACGAGCTAATTATGATGTTAAGACTACTTTCAGGCACCTTATGCTAACATGAGTTCTAATATAATCTAGCATGCACTGCAATGTGCTTGTGAACTGTTCAATACATTGCAAAATGATGCTAATATTCCAGTTGCTAACGTGATCAAACTGGCATATATACTGCAGCTGATATCATGATCAAGCTGCTTTGATGATGCATGCACAACTTACAATATTGCAGTCATTATTCCAGTACGACTGGCTTCCACGCGATACCACTGCGGTTACCTCGGAAGCTTGTGCTCTACTAGCGTCCGCGCATGTTGCGGTAGAATCCAGTCTCAGGCATTTCTTAGAACGAGAAATCCTTTGGCGTTGCACATTACTCGCGCGACGTTTGATCGCAGTCGAAGTTGGCTCAGCCGCCTCCGCGACCTGGTCTGCAAGCGGCGTTCCCGCACTTCCTGCCCCTGTATCACGCCAATGCGCTGCAAACTCCGAAATTTCTCTACTCAGCTCAATCCCGCGTTCCACATTCTCCTCCGCAATAGGATAGTCAGTTGGGAAATCTTTCGCCTGTTCACCAATGCTAGACAGCCAAGGCAAAATATCCAGCAGAAAACCATCTGAAGACATGATATATCTCTTCTAATGTATGCCACTGATAAGCAGCCTTGCATTATTATCCGTTATGCTTTACATGTTTGTGTAGGTAGTGTTTCAAAAAGTAAACAATCTGAACTTTTGCTTTTGCACTTGGCATGTAAAAAAACAACACAAAAAACCGCCCGTGCGATGTTCCTAGTCACAGGAGGGCTTTCATCGCACGGGCGGTATCAGCTTCAGTGAATTTATAGTGAATTTATATTAGATCTTACAATTTCGACTACACAAAAAACCGCCCGTGCGATGTTCCTAGTCACAGGAGGGCTTTCATCGCACGGGCGGTTTCACAGTTCAGTGAATTTATAGTGAATTTATATTAGATCTTACAATTTCGACTACACAAAAACCCGCCCGTGCGATGTTCCTAGTCACAGGAGGGCTTTCATCGCACGGGCGGTTTTACAGTTCAGTGAATTTATAGTGAATTTATATTAGATCTTACAATTTCGACTACACAAAAACCCGCCCGTGCGATGTTCCTAGTCACAGGAGGGCTTTCATCGCACGGGCGGTTTTACAGTTCAGTGAATTTATAGTGAATTTATATTAGATCTTACAATTTCGACTACACAAAAAACCGCCCGTGCGATGTTCCTAGTCACAGGGGGGCTTTCATCGCACGGGCGGTTTGACAGTAACTTTTCACATTGTGCACCAGAGTTCACCAAGCGCGACTCAAATTGCAACGGTTAGTTCAATTACCTAGGTATGCCTCGATTCGTGCGTGAGTGTGAATTCTGTTTAGGAGGCAACAAGAACAAAGCACAAGTGCGTTGCTGGTGGGGGCCAGATTGCGATTTGTGGTATATCACAGAGTACTCAGAGCATTGGGCGTGTTATCCTTGTGCTCAAACAACCTTCATAGATCAAGAGTCGTTGGACGACACCCTGGTGTCAACTGGGAACTGATCGATAGATGAACATGTCGCGCCGCGGTAATGATAACTCGTCAGGGACCCAACAACCTACGAAGAGATCCCAGCTAGCGCGTGGGAGCGCTTTGGTGGACCATGGGGCTAAGAATTCAGAAGCCTCCAAGTCAAGAAAGCAGCTAACATTTCCAACGCATATCTGCGAAGTGGCTTACTGCTCGCACTCTCGGGTTCCTGGAAGGGTGCCAGTATTGGACAAGAATTGCCGAGTTTGTGGGGCTTACTTTCACCGGGCATGTGGTGCGGGCGCAACCTACCCCGAGGAATGCGGACATTGCGGAAGTTGGGTTGCCGACTTCTGTCTGTTTTGCGCCAAGGGTAAGGTGGATGGCTCACCACCCGGGCATGCATGCCGCAACTGCAAGCGCAGCTTCCATGGGGTATGCGCCTATGGCTTCAAGAAGAAACCCGACGAATCCTGGTGCCACCGCTCGGGTTGCGACGGCAAGAGTGGGTTTCAGAGGAGGTGCAGGCCTCGCGAATATCCTGCTGGGCTGATGGACGAGCTGAAGCAGCGCAACCGGGGCGGGTTTGTGCGTGGATGGGCTGCTGAAGCTGCAGTTGCTGCTGGGCAGCAGGAGACCGAGGGGGTTCAGCAGGCTGTTGGTGAAGTTCTTGCAGAAGCTGTGGCTGCAATAGTTGCTGCAGCTGGGCAGCAGGAGATCGTGGAGGAGGAGCAGGCTGCTGGCGAAGTTGCTGCAGAAGCTGTGGCTGCTGGAGCTGCTGCAGCTGGGGGGCAGCAGGAGATCGTGGAGGAGGAGCAGGCTGCTGGCGAAGTTGCTGCAGTAGCTGTGGCTGCTGGAGCTGCGGCAGCTGGGGGGGCAGCAGGAGATCCCTACAAATTTAGAACCTTGTGTCTACCTTGTGTTTACCTTGTGTTTCGAGCCAAGTAGGGCCCTACTTGGGCAATGTCGGCAGTAAAATGGCAAAACCAGCCAAAATCGGGTGAAATGAAGTTTCCGATAGTTTGTTTTTTATTGTTGATATCGATGGTTTGGGTCGATGTAAGACATATATATGGAGCGAAGTTTTGGGTGGAATGGCTTTGGTAACCTCACTTTTTGAGGCCTCAAAGTTGTGCTACTCGGTACCTGCCCTGTACTTGGGGCTGTACCTGGGCTGTACTTGAAAACATTGGAAAAGAATATTTTTGGAATCTGTTTTTTTTGGGCTATTACGCTTATTTAGTCCTTACTATGGACAGTCTCCAAAGATTTAACGGAAAAAACATTTTACACTTCCTGTTACAGCACCTCAAAGTTAGGTCAGTATGGGCATTGGGTAGGTAAGGGGTAAGTAGGGGGCAATACCTACCCTGTACCTGGGCTGTACCTGGGCTGTACTTGAAAACATTGGAAAAAAATATTTTTTGAATCTGTTTTTTTTGGGCTATTACGCTTATTTAGTCCTTACTA
>LGRX02002138.1:0-48820 GCA_001247695.2 Cymbomonas tetramitiformis
GAAGGTCGCGAGGCTTTCAATCTGGGGCAGGGGATGTTGAGCCTGCTTCAGGATGCCCACAGTCGAAAGTTGGATGAGTCTGAACGGCAGGAACTTGACTGGTATTTCGACGAAATGACTTACGAGGACGAGGAGTTTGCGGTATATATGGGGCAACAGTTGCCTGCCGGGTCGGCCTTCAGAGAAGTGGCGCTCATGACGAACGAGGAGATCGACACTGTGCACGATGGGTTACCGTATCGCTCGGGGAAACCAGAAACACCAGCTGCACCAACATTTATCCAATCAGCAACAGGGCATAATTGGGATCCGCACGGTAGGAGCCTTTATCGGATAAAGCTGCTGCAGAAGAAGTACGAGCTTCTGCAGGACGGCGGTGACAACCGCGGACAGGGCAGCGCACATGCAAGCGAAACTACAGCCGTTGACGATCTCCGAACAGTCGCTGAATTGGGATCCCAGCGTCGCGACAGCCTTGCACCCATTGACGTCTCGGATTTCGCTAAGACAGCGTCTGCAGCCTTGGACCAGGGGGAGTTGGGGGAGACGGCGGTGTCCTCTGGCGAAGGCAGTGGTCCTACGTTGTTGAATCAGGTACCAGATGTCGTGGACCTCCCGGGCTTCATGTTGACTGGGTTGGACGAGGAGACCGATCAAGGGTGGGATCCCGTTGCGCTGGCACAAATGGTACTTCAAGACAACCCCATTGCCAGCGAAGAACACGAGACGAGGGGTGCGGTGCCTGACCAGCGCATGCAGGTGATTGAAAATTGGACGTTGCAGGCGGCATACACCTACGCTGACCTGGTCCTGATGTTGCAGAACAGTGGCTGTGAAATCAGCGAGCCATTTGATTTTAACCAGACTCATACCCCGGAGATGATAGAAGTGCTTAAAGGTTCTGCAGCCTGCACGGACGCCACCGACCCTTCGACCTGGGAGCCCAAAAGCGATAAGGAGCCGGAGCCGCAACGATGGGGGTTTCTTCTGTCCTTCAAGCTGAAGAACAAAAGGCTGCAACCCGAGTTGGCGTTCGTTTCGACGGTGAAGACCATGTTGTACGAGATGCCAAAGGACTGTCCTTACGCGGACGCCATCCTTATATTGCATCCCCGACACGATTGCGAAGTATTGCCTACTGTTCCCGAGGCACTATTTTTTTGTATCGAAAAGTTCCAGGAGGTGGAGGGTATTACGAGGATTGCACTGCCAGCAGGCCATGGTCCTATAGATAAGCTTCAAACCTCGATAGCAGCCGAGACGAAGACCAGCCCGAAATACCTCGACGCGCGTCTTTCCGAGGAAATGGGGAACAGCGGGGTGATTGTCAGTTATCAAAAGTTTGTTCCTGATCAGCTGGTAAACAAGATACAGAACAAGAGCGGCATACTGGAGGGAAAGTCGATCATCCCAGCCTTCAAGGCTTCTCTGAAGTGCGAGCGGAACCTGGAGTTCCGGTTTGAAGTGGTGCAAGGGCTGAGGGTGACCACCAGCATGCACAAGGAGTTTGCAGGTGTCCACAGGTTCGTTTGCCTGACCATGAACCTGTCACTGACCCAACTTCATTTGTAACACATTCGTTTGTAGTACATAGTCAAGATATATGAATAAGGAGGTTGTTGGTGCCCTCGCACAGGTTCGTTTGCCTGACATGGGTTGGCCAGTGGCACGCCACTTACATGGCGATAAACGGCAATCACCCCAAGCAGGGCGACGTTACTTGCACGATGTTCCAGGCTCCCGCTGTGTATGAGCGGAAGCTGGAGATGAAGCGAAAGGAGAAGTATGCCGGCGACTACCCGCACGTGCGAATAACAAAGAAGAGTGGCGCGAAGGCTTCTCTGACAGGCGTCGTCACGCGCCTGGTGGAAGACAGGAAAGAGGGGCAGATAACTCCTTCTGAAATTCAGAAGGAGAACGAGCACTACAGGTTGTTCAATAAGGTCCTGGGGATGTTCTGGAAGAAGATCGAGGAAGCAGAGAAGCTGGTGGGCAAAGAGGCTGGTGGGAAGTTTGAGGCTAGGAAGTGGTGCTTGGCGGGCAGCCAATTCAATAAAAACGCCCCTGCGCGAGTAGTGGGGAAGATCATCTTAGGCAACAAGGGCCAAACCGCCGTGTATGAGGATTTCCCGAAGGCGCCTTCCACCCAGAAGACCACGACCCCTATCCCAGGCGGGAAGGGCAAAGCCCCGGTAGTGCGTGTACCTATGGATCTTGCCGAAGAGGATGACAGCAGCGACGAAGACATGGGCGACGTCGGACGGCGAGGGGGGAAGAAGAAGCCTCCGCCGGAAGCAGTTGCCATGCATGTGGCTAAGCAGGTGAGTACGGAGTTTTGCTTGAGTTACAATCGTCTGTTTTTTTTGTTACAGCTTGGTACGTACTGACCGATGTTTTGTTACGCATGGACGGACCTCCGCAGAACGTGAAAGAAGGGGAGTTGAGGCGTGCCTTGCTCGCGGTGTCGGTGAACGACGAGACGCGGAGGCTGCAGAGCGTCGGTGACAAGCGGAAACGTGAAGAAAGCGAGCGGGACCTTAATGAGGTGAAGAAGGCCAAGGAAGCAGTGGAGGCCGAGAAGAAGAAGGCGGATGAGACACTGGCGAGCCTTCGAGAAGAGATGCAGAAGAAGGTGGAGGATGAACGTCTGCGTGGGGAAAAACACGCTGGCTTCGGCCCTGTCTGCCGAGCGAGACGAAAGCCGTAAGACAGTGGAGCTCCTTACGACGAAGCACGGTGAAGCCCTGCAGATGCAGATGGCCGAGGCGAAGCAACGGGAGGAGACTCGTGCCAAGGAGCACCAGACAACATTGGGTTCATTCTGGTCAGGGCAGCAGGTCTTGCTGGAGGAGAACACGAAGGCGCAACAGGCTTTGCTGGAGGAGAACACGAAGGCGCTTACTTCTCGGGACTCGCTTTTGAAGGAGGCACAGGAGTCTTTCCAAAGGACCTCTGCCGAGACTGCGAAAATGGCCCACGAGGCCCAGGCGAAGATGCTCGAAAATAATGCACTGGCCCAACAGAGGATGCTAGAGAAGAACGCGGACACCTTGAAGGAGATTAACAATCACCACGCCTCGGAGGCTGCAGCGATGAGGGAGATCCTGAAGACAGCCGTGCAGGTAGGAGCTAGTTGTTACGTTCAAGTTGTTTGTGTTTATTGTGGAGGAGGGAACTCTGGCTTGAGGTCCAGATTGAAAGACACGGAACTTGTAACTGGTGTGGGGGGGGGCGGTTGGTACGTCACCGGTAACAGGCAGTAACAGCAGCAGGCCCGTTCGCCCAAATGTTCCAACTGGGCGGAGGAGGCTTTTACCCGGGAGCGCCAGCGCTCGGCGCAGTAGGAGGGTCACCTGCTTTAACGACGCCAACGGGCTCCAAAGGCCCGGGAGCCTCTCCTCCATCACGACCGGCGATGTTCGCTTCTCCACCACGACCAGGTCCGCAGTGGCCAGGTCAGTTCGACCTCACCCCGGCGGCGAAAGCTGACGCTGAGAAGATAGGAGAAAGCCTCTGGACAGACTTGAAGTGCGAGGACACGGACAAGAAACGGTCGGCGATCGCACAGTACAACGGGTACAAGGAGCTCGCCCAGCACCTGGAAGTGTCTGAACAAGTTCTGCGCGCCAAGGTGATTGTGCAAACGTTTGACCTGTACATGTCTGTTAGCAAATAGGTAGGTATGCTTAATAAGCCCGCCAGCAAACGAACTGAGAGATCGCACCTGCACTGCCATCGTATATACCGGCCTGTACAATGAATAATACCGCGCCCGCAAGAAAACCCCTAACCATGGGTGCTTTGACTGTTCAAATAAAGACTGTATATTTTCATAGCACCAACGTCTTATCTGGTAGCATTCTTCGTGCCTTTTGTCGGTTTTTGTTGTTTTTTTGTGCTACGCACACAGTTACAGTCTCGTGCAGACCTACACCCCCTAGATTTAAGGTTGGTGCCACCGCTTTTAACATTAAAGCCTCCCATTCTCGGGGTGTATGTAAGATATGAACAAAAGTTTCTTCAGACTCAGTTTGTTTGGAATGACTTTGACGTATCCAATATGAAAACATCGTCATTATGACCACTTTCAACAAATGGCGCTTGAGCACCACCCGAATCACGGTGACAAATCGCCTGGAAACCCCAAATTTCGGGCTATACTCTAAAATTTCAAATTTTTGAATAACGTGTCATTATCTACTCTCCAAATGCTATCTAGTCATATAAAAAAACCTCGTTATCATAACTTCCGCCGATTGACACCTGAGCACCGCCCGAAACGGGGCGAAAAATCGCCTGGAAACCCCAAATTTCGGGCTATACCCTAAAATTTCAAATTTTGAAATAACGTGTCATTATCTACTCTCCAAATGCTATCTTGTCATATAAAAAAACCCTCGTTATCATAACTTCCGCCGATTGACACCTGAGCACCGCCCGAAACGGGGCGAAAAATCGCCTGGAAACCCCAAATTTCGGACTATACCCTAAAATTTCAAATTTTGAAATAACGTATCATTATCTACTCTCCAAATGCTATCTAGTCATATAAAAAAAACCTCGTTATCATAACTTCCGCCGATTGACACCTGAGCACCGCCCGAAACGGGGCGAAAAATCGCCTGGAAACCCAAAATTTCGGGCTATACCCTAAAATTTCAAATTTTGAAATAACGTGTCATTATCTACTCTCCAAATGCTATCTAGTCATATAAAAAAAACCTCGTTATCATAACTTTTTAAAAAATGAGAATATAATGAGACACCCGCGTGTCTCATTTTTGCGATATGGTCGTTCCCCGTAGCCCAAGGGTAGGGGGGCGAGTCCATGACGGCCAGCGATTCCTCTGCCGGCATCCCACGCTGTCGGCCGCGCCAGCGCAGAAGGCCCTCCGCTTCCCACGCGCGGTGCCCTATCGGGGCATCCTGCTGCAGGGCGTCAGCCTGCTCCGCCGAAGTCATCTCGTCCCACGCAAGGGATAGATTGTGGGCCCGTGTCTCCGCCAGGTCCAGTGCCCGAACCTGCTGGGAGTCGTTGCACATCCCACGTGACCTCGAAGGGCCCTGCAACAGTGCCGACACGTGCTCGACCATGCGCTGTTGCCGCGTCGGCAGTGGCAGCGTGCCCAACGGAGTGTGATGGGCCGGGGCTTGCTTCTGCAGGCACATCAGGTCCACCTCATTCCTGAAGTTGTCCAGCTCGCACCGTCTCTTGTACCTCCGAGCTGGCGCGGCAGACGACCTCATGCCACGACCTTGTTGCATCCGTTCCAATGCAGTACGGATCCCCGTCGTCGACTTGCGCTTCAGGCTTTTGCGCAGTCGCATCATCAACACTTCCATGGAAAGCGCCCCCACTGGCCGCCTGAAGTGCCAAGCATCCAAACGGTCAGACTTTGCGGCCAAGCAGGGCCTGTAGATACCCTCGTAGGCCCAGGGTTCTAGTACGGAGTAGTGCTCAGGCATGGGGTCGTCGATGATGGGGGTTACCCCCGCCGCTGCGGGAGCCGGTTGAGGGGCTTCGGCAAGAGAGCGACGTCCAGTGTCACTTTCTGGCCCCTCAGCCGAAAGGGTCCTCAGACCCTATTGCCGATCCGAGTCGGCCGGCAACTCGCCGGCTGCCGGGGACGCCCGCTGCGCCTCAATGATGCCCTCCACCAGATCCGTACGATCAGTGAGAGCCGCCAACTCTAGAACAGCGTTGACGTCTGCGGCTGCAAGGGCCTCCACTTCTCCCCGCAGCTCCGCCGGTGCCCACGAGATGTCCTCGTCGTGTGCCATGGCGAAGAACATAGCGGCCACCTGCCGCCTAGCCAAAATAGGCCAAAAACGAGTGAAACCGGTATAACCAACGACAAAAACGGTCCCGCCTCTAGGACGCTAACCCGTCAAGCCGCCAGAACAACCGGAATGCACATCAAAAACATATCAGAACGTCGCAACGGAAGCTGAAAGCAGTTCGCCACAGGTCCAAAGTGCGCATGCAAGCACGCAAAGCGAGCGAGAGCGAGCTAAAAAGACGCTCACACGCCTAAGATACCAAATTGTCCCAGGGGAATTCCCAGGAGTAAACTATTATCCTCTATTATCTTGAGGAATCATATCATATATTCAGATATACTATTTAACATAAACCCAGACAGCAAGAGTTATATCATTTGCTGTCCAAGTCTGAGAGACCAACTCTGTTACCTCTCTTTATTCTCTCCTCTGAGCTCACATATTATTTTCCCCAACTGTTCGCTCAGGCAATGTCACATCCACTCACTAATTTCCCTAATAGTTCGCTACTCTTATTCTCATCGAAATCAGACCCCCCCTACTATGGGTGTCTCAGCAGGTACGTCGTGCCTCCTGGCACAAACCCAGAACATCTGCCTTAGAAATAAATTGCGCGTTGGGCGCACAAGTAACTTGAAACTTTGAGCTTCAAGTTACTTAGGTAAATATCTCTTGGCAGTATTTGCGCCAAGTTTCGTGCGCTAGGACGCACGGGAAGCCCTCGGCTGTTTGGCATCTTTGGGTTTGGGTACGTTCGAACCCAAAGGCAAAGGCATAGGACAGTTTCGTAGATTCTGTCCCGATGCCTTTGCAACCTCGCATGCTAACTCATATTATAATGAATATTTAACATTCAAGCGTTGGATACCCCACGCCAACGGGAAGCGCTCGGCTGATTTGTTATTTGGGTATGCGCACCCAAATGACAAAAACGCATCTTTGAAACTCGTTAGTTTCAAAGATGCGTGGCCGATGCCTTCGTGCTTATGTGTATATTTCATATGAAATATGCCGTGGAATAAATGTGAATATCAGGGTAGATATCTTCCGCGGAGGTGACTCGGCCCGCATCGGGAATTCACTTCGGCCACATTTCGGCCCGTCTCGGCCCGAACCAAAAATTGCCCGCCGCAGGCGCAAAATTTTATTTTTAAGTATGACAATTTGTCAAAAATCGATAAAATTTTGGAAATTTATCGATTTTCCCCTCAATGCCACTCGGCCCATCCGCAACTTTTCCTTCGGCCCGCCTTCGGCCCGGGCCTCCGTGACACGGCCCCGGGCCGGCCAATCCCAGGAAGATATCTTCCCTGGTGAATATCCCGCACAAACGGGAAGCGCTCGGCTGTTTTGTAATTTTAGGGTGCACCCAAAATACCAAACGCATCTTTGAAACTTCCGAGTTTCAAAGATGCTTGCCGGTCGCGTGCAGCGGTAAAGGACAAGGCAAAGGGTTTATGATATATAATAAGTAGTTTTTAGAAGCAATAGAATATTTTTCATATGCTTCTGAAAACTATTCCCCAGCATGCAAGCATGCAACCTGCTCTCGGCACCATGCGGCACCATGCAACCTGCCTTCCCCAGCATGCATGCTGCCCTCCGCTCGGCAGCATGCAATGTGTTGCTGATGTGATTTCGCCGGAAATTTCCGGCGAAGAGACGATGACGACCTGTCTCAGGTCTGATGACCTCTCGATCGATCGTGTCACATGAACTTAATCTAAATCTACCCCAGACAAAACTTAATCCAGTAGATGTCAAAAACTTAATCTAACATAAACCCCGAGCCCCTTCCTGCCGTCCCAGCCCTGGAATAGGTTCACCGACCCGGACAGCTGCCCCGCCTCGACGCAAGCCGCTCTGAGAGATCCACTGGGCAGAAATGCTTCCCTCCACGGGCCACGTACACCACGTCACCTTCACAGTACTGGTCATGATTCCTGGAGGTCAGGAGAAAGACCATGTGGGTAGGGTAGAACCTCAGTGCCCCCACCCAGATCATTTTCATGTCTGATTACCGCAGGCATCAAGCCCACATCGCCGACCCCATGCCTGCCACCGTCAGCCTGATGATGGAGAACCTGCCTTTGCTGTATGGCTACTACCCAAATTCACAGTCCTACCTACCACAAGGACCGCCGTACAATGCGTATTATGAACCCATGGTATACTCAAAGTGGTCGACCTACTGTTTTCATATGTTATTCATGTGTCAAATCAATTTCCTGAATGATAGGGCAGGTGTCGTCGCGTTTAGTTGGACGCTTTTAATCGTGTGCATGTAGGAGGGTGTTTTTGCTAAAATCATCAAAAAGTCGGTGGTCCTACCACAAGGACCACCGTGTCCGAGGCATGTGTAACCTTCTAGATCAAATCTGATGGGGCTAGGAAGTTATATCGTGCAAGTTTATGACTGAAATGAAAGTTTAATGCCATCATGTGGATTATGGGGGCATGCGCACAACACCTCAACGCTCACACGGATGCACGAGTAAGGCTTTCCTAGGAAAACTGCATTTCCCACTCCTAAAAGCCAGGGTTCTAAATCGAAAATGGTGCATAACTATCATGATATGCTTCATATGGTCAACATTAAGCTTTTGAAAAATCAATTTATATGTTAAGTAAAATATACTATAATTTGGGCCCATTCCGGATAACACATATCACATATTACCAGGTTATTTATATTATGTAAGAGCACAAAAAAAAACATTTTCTACCGCTTGAAAAAAATATTTTCCCGGGTGTAGGTTAATAGGGTGTTGAATTTCCCCCCAAAAAAAGTTGGAAAAGGTTTTTTTTTTTGGGGGGGGGGGGGGCTTTGGGCCTTTGGCTCCCGCGAAGGCCCCAGAAGACGACGTCCAGAAGACGTCTCGGAAGACGTTCAGAAGACGTTCAGAAGACGCGTCTTCTGATTTCCCCAGAATGTAGGGAGAACCTTTCACCGACGGTACCGCTGGCTAGCTAGGAGATTTGAGTGACCGGCAGTACTGGTTCACTCCACTAGCAAGACAGTAACTGTAATATATATTTCATGTCACATATATTGCTCAGTACCCTCTGTGCGTGTTCTTTGCTTGAGTGTATCCTACTACCTAGCCAGAATAATTAATCTTACGGGGTAGATTTGGGTGGCTGCTGCTTGCTGGACTTAGCTTGACGTGTGATAATATGCGTGAAAAGGATGGTGAAGGCGCATGCTACAGGTAGACACTCTAGTGTCTAACGTGAGTACCCGGCAAGGCACCGCTACATCCGGACCAGCCCGCACCTAGGGGAGGTATGCGCATGGTTTCGACACAGGTACTGTATCACCACCCCACTTGGAATGATTTCTCTGATTCGACGCGACCTTTATTCGGTTGGAGCTTCATACCCTCGATATGGATGTCGCACCCACAACAGTTTGTCGTTGGCTACCATTTTCAGTCTTGAAGGGGAGAAGGTGCAGAAGGGCACTCAGCAGTTGCTGGAGACGCTGACGGTGTCCCGCAGCTTCCTGCTCAAAATTCACCGTTTGGCGGTCTACCTTCCCTGACATTCTCCATGCTCCGCACGTTCAGAGGGTCTCCTCACAAATATTGAAGATGCGGAGGTTAAAATGAAAGAGTACATTGATTTAGCAATAGAGATTGATGGGAAGACGAAGCCCTCCCTTAATGGCGTGGCGCCACCACCGCGTGTTACCGAACGCTTTTGCGGCTCGCCCTTGAATTGACCTTAATTTCCATCTGCAGCTTATAGCGACATCGCCATGTTTGTGTTTTGTGTGTCCGTTTTTATGATCCTTTGCTCGTGAACAAAACTGTTGGTCTGTTGCCACGTGCGCGGGTTACGAAATCTGCCATCGTCATCTTTTTATACAGAGCAGTCAGGAAACATATTTAATTTGGAATAAGTTGTCACACATCTCGGAATAACGAGTTTGGTGTCCCAAACTCAAAATACTTTTATGACTGTCATCAACGATCCGGTCACGCGACGGCTCCGAAATCCGAATTCTACAAAAAAAACGATGGCTCGATGATACGAATGGTTCAGGTACTTTTCGGCGTTTATAGCTTTCTGTAGCTGCTGTGAAGCGCTTAGGTATGTGAAAAGCGCATCTCGCACGCATACCCCCGGATGTTATTGTCAATTGAAATTCATTACGTAAAACAAAATTTCCTACATTCGTAACTCACATATATGTATTCATAACACGGATACCTATATTTTGAGCTCTTGATTGAGCCCATCCATGACCGCATCAGCTCAGTTTGCAGTCGCATATAATATACTAGAACATATGTGAGTTACAAATGTAGGGAAGCTTGGGTGTTGGTACAAAAGCTGATGTTTTTGTACATCATATAGTGGCGTATCGCTATATAGTGTACCAGTTCCACAATATAGTGGAACTGGTACGTTATATACTGTACCACTTCCATTAGGTTTCTATATACTATATAGGGTGTACCTGTGACAAACCGAGACTTGCGACACTGTGAGAGATCGAATAGCTAAACCCCTTCTCAAACACACAGATCGTACCCGCTCTGTGACACAACGTCTGTACTGTGTATAACTGTTCAGTACAGTAACCTGCAGTGTCATCGAAGAGCGTACTTTGTAATTCACCACACAGTGATCATCGAAGATAACAATGAGAGCGTGTACACTGCACGCACACACTCTGTGATCGAAGATGACTACAGTGTTAAAAACCGAGGAGAAGCGATACGCAGCAGCATAAATACAGCAGCCAACCCTGAGGATCGACAGGCAGCATCGTCGAGGAGCATAGTTTAGCAAGCACGCATATGCATACTGCATGGCAGTGGCCGAGTTGTTTTAGAGGACACGTGCCAGCATACAATAGTTTAGCAAGTAGGACGGAGTGCATATGCATGATGACAAACACATGTACCATAGCGCACCGATTCGACGGGGTATAAAAAGCTGGAGAGCTGTATCGAAGCTCACATCCGCATACTTGCTTTCCACGCTCACACCTCACATCGCGATGCATCCTCCATAAGAACTCTGATCAGTATAATGAGAAGCTGCACGCCGACACTGTAGCCGAGTATACCGTAGTATTGCCACACACACGTGGACGTCACCTAGGCAGTTACCAGAGGTAACCACTGCTCCTTTAACTTGTTATCTGCAAGAAAAGTTTCAGAACTTTTAGACTGATTGTGTCGCATATCGATTCATCTTTGCAGTTGCGTATACTTGAGCGTGATCACCCCAGGTATTCCACTATACGCTATCGCGGTTGTATACACGATACGGTCTTCCGTTACCACAGTGCCACTAGATAGTGGAACTGATACACTATATAGTATACACCACGATAAGACATGGTACACGACAGTGTACCAGTTCCACTATATGAAAAATTGGGTTCCACTATATGGTATACCAGTCCCACTAAATTTTTAGACAAAAATCACTAGATGATGTCATGTCACCTGGAAGAATTATTTGCGTAATGAATTTCAATTAACAACAGCAGGGGTATGCGTGCGAGAAGCGCTTTTCACATACTTAAGCGCTTCACAAGCCACCAGATTTACCTCTCTCCCTCCCGATTTTCGGGTGAAGTTATGCCCCAGAGAGGACAATGAAGTTTGGACGGCCTAAGTAATATAATCATTCGTATGATAATCATTTATAAAACCATCGATATATCCTTTTAGATATAATCATTTCGCCCCCCCCCTGCTAGAGGAGTATATTCCACACATTGACCTGCTTCCGCACCAACGGACTTTGTATACACTTAAATTTTGCAGAACTCAGGAGCTTGCCTCAGGAGCCTTCTTCATATCATCCACCTTAGCCCGCTGAACTCAAAACCAACACACCCAAATGATCAAGCATGCACAATGTTCCGGGAAACAATGACCCATCTATTTGTGACAATACAATTTGTGAAGCAGCGAGCAAATATGTGAAGAAGAAGTGCTAGATCCCCCGTCTTCCTCAACAAAACACCCATACGCGGTGAGCAGTTGGCAGGAAGCAGTGCTTCGACACAAGAAGTCGGCGCATACCGTGGGAACTTTGGGTTCTACCTTGAGATCTTCCTCAAGCGTTGAAAAATAAAGTAAAGCAATCAGCGCGATGACTTCCAATATGACATAGTCCCCTGCAACAGCCACACCAGATCATGAAAAGCCAAATGCTAGATGTTCTTCGGCACTAATTCATGTAGATATCACTGATAAATACCAAAAGCACGAATTCTTGTAGTATGAATAATTTCGTCATGCGAGTATTTCAAAATTAAGCAAAAGGCATACCTTGCAAATGAAGTCCCTCCGAAGGCACAACCTCCGTATTCACCTCCCCTGCACCTGCGGCCTCCAACAATGGCACGAGCAACGCGGAAAAAAGATTGCCGCAAACCTGACACCCACCACGAGTGAGAGATGCCATGCCGCTGCATAAGTTGGCTGACCACCATTCTGCGCTTTCATGCGCATTCACCTAGTTCCTACTCATTGCTTCTAGCACACACACAATCCAAGCTCTCGTCAATCCAGACTTGGATATCCTTTACAGTGTACATAATAAGAATTTTCTGGCGGTGAGACAACAATGCGTACCTAGAAAGGACTCGCTACCGGTCGAAATAAAGCTTATAGGATGTGGGAATATATCTGTGTGTGAATATACCGTAGAATAAGACAGATTTATAAAAGAGAAGTGTACAACCAGTGTCCCAAGTGCCGGTCAGGCGAGTCATTGTTTGTTATATATAGCTGGGCTTGGATGCACATTTCGGGACTGTCATAACGAAATGACGTCAAGAGCCTTGCTTGGATGCACAACAACGATCGAAATGCGCAGTTCATCAACAACGTTGCAAGAGTACGGGCAGCAATGGATGTTGAGCTAGTAATGAGGCAGCCTTCGGCAACGTTTATAACAAGAGAGTATACAATCATGCCATTGTGCTCGTCCGTATAGTGATATCCATAACGGTTTGAAACGAACTTAGGCATGCAGATAAACTTCTCAACGTTTCCAGGTGCAACAAACCGTGCAACAGCTGCAATTGTTGCAGGGAGACAGTTGTATGTGCGTGGAAGTTGCAGGGAGACAGGTGGATGTGCCTGGAAGTTGCAGGGAGACAGGTGGATGTGCCGGGAAGTTGCACTGTGCAGAGAGCACACTTGAGGCTTTCCTCAGGGAATGCAAAGGGATGTTCACCTGTTGCACGGCCACGATCGTATTCTCATCTGCGGGATAGGTCACCTGGAACACCACCACATTTCCGGATCTGTTGCCCGATCCCCATGGTTGCTACACGACAATGCCATGAGCTTCTCAGGGCGCCATTCTCGCCGAAAATCATTCTTCATGTTGTTGTGATGGAGAGAGCGCCTCAAATCACGTGAACGCCCGCGCAAGCACAGGGTATTGCTCTCCATGAAGTCCCCAAAACTCTAAATTGATGTCCCAAAATGTACGTGGGAACATCTGACCACCTGGGCAAGCTTCATGGTGCAACCGATTTCTTGGGCATTGTTTCTAATAACTCCATGTCGACTCCACGTCCCTTGCATCACAAGATCTGCCTTGGAAACCAAGAATAGTGGCAATAGTTGAATGCCAGTAGTCTCTCTCATTAGTCGCCCCCGGTCCCCCATACATAATATGATAGTCACATGACTTGATAACCAGCCAAATCGACTTTCCTCACGACTATTCCAAAGAAGGCATGCATAATTGGAATATTTGGAGTAGTTGAATACCATGTTCTCATCGGTTGCCCTTGATTCCCCTCCCCCACAATCATGACAATCGTATGGCTTGATTGGCATAACCACCTTTTCTCAACTGTTCCACGAACGGCATGCATAAGAGACTACCGCCTTGAAAGCCATTTTTTAACAACATGTGATGGGTGTCATCTAGCATCGATTTCAGCGCGTGTCGTCACAGTTGCTCGATCATCATCGTCACCATGTTGTATAAATGCTTTGGTAAAACATTACTATACAACTGTCATGTTCGATTGCGAGACTGCGGACACTACGACCACGATGCCTTGTCACAGTTGAGAAATTGTCGGAATTCCCGAGAAGAAATGAGTAGAAGCGTTTTTCATCTTTGAAAATATGGAACTTCAACAAGTTGTCGATAAGCTGTCAACAAGTTGTCGATATAGGCTGTCGATAAATTATCGACAAGCAAGCCTTTCAAAGTAAGTGTTTGGCCGTTTCAACCACTTGATGAAAATATTTATTCTTCCGCATAATATGTTTAAATTGGAATGCAGTGGAATTTGAGTGGTTTAGGCTGACGCAAAAAATCACTGACCAGTGACACGTTGACACAGCCGTGTGTCAGTTACGGTTGAAAACTGTGGCAAGGTATATATTGGCCACGAACTGACGGGGCCTCAGCTCTGTTTCTTTTGCGCATTTTGTATGCAGCACACTGCATTTTTACTCAAGCAAGACTCGAAAATTAGCTTAGAACTATTTTAGTACTTCACCTTGGACCTTCCAAGATGCCGATTGAGACCAGATCGACCAAGAGTCCCTGAGAAGGGGATGCCTTCGACGAAGAAGAGCAAGACGCCTTTCCTGTTTTAGGATCGGGTCCCCTCCCACCCAACCCAGCTAGGTATTCACCGCCGAGTCCGAGCCCATTCCTAGCACAGCCGATCGACCAGACGGCAGTGCTAATCGAGCTCATTAAGCAGCAGCAACTGCAACAAGCCGAGTTCACCAGGAATCAGCTCCAGCAGCAGCAGCAGCAACAGGCCTCCTCAGTGATTGCCACGATGAGTGGGCAGATCGCAAGCTTGACTGCCGAGGTGGCAACTCGCAAGCTGGCAGATCCGTCCTCGTCAGGGGTTTCTGTCACAACGAAGAAGAAGGGGGCAGAAGCTGAAATCGCTCGTCGAAAAGCTTTGTCGTACGTTCCTACGGACCCCAAGAACCCCTTCCCCACAAGCTGAAGAACCTGGACTCGGATATGCCCCAGGTCTTCCCAATGTATGGTGACAAGACGTACGACGCCCTTTCGAAGACGACCGCGCCCTCGATGAAGTACGAGTTCGTTGTCTTGGCACCGGCCCTCTCCTACATGCACGACTACCTGTCTTACGTTACGGAGACGGTCAACGGCCTCTCGAGGACACTCTACTCGGCCGACGAGACGGTCGAGAGGTTGAAGAAGATGGAGAACTCCATCCACGGAGTGTTTTCACTCCTTTGCAACCATTTTACGGTGCTGCATCTTCGTGCGAGCATCGACGGGGAGGGAGCCAGTAAATCTGACTCAGACTCCCTTCACGTGAATCTCAAGTTCGTCGAGGAATGCGTGTACCAGGGGACCGAAGACCTGGTGACGGACACGCTCCTCATGGAGTACATAGACGGACACGCTCCTCATGGAGTACATCGACGAGCTTGAGAGGGGAAAGAACAAGGCTTCCCTCTACGCAAACATGAAGAGCGCAGCGCTGGCGGAGATGGGGACCGGGCGTGGTGCTGGACGTGGCGCGGGCAGAGGCTGGCGCAAGGAAGAGCAAAGTCCCGCTGGAAGCAAGGGCAAAGGTAAAGGTCGCGGCTAGCCAGCAGGCGGAGCCGGGCCCAATGCCTAGGGATGTGCGTAGCACCCCGCTCTCCGGCGCCTGCGCCTCTTGGCGTCGGACAGCAACGCCTCACGATCCAGCAGGAGGAAAGGGGCGTGGCGCGCGACGGGCGCCAATGCGGAGGTCCTACAGTGGATCTTCCGAGGAGCCAAGATGCGTTGGCTTCAAGGACCACCCCCACGGTTCGACCAAGGTGTGTCGCTAGTTGACACGACTCCGTTGCAGCAACTCTGGCTGGACAAGGAGATCGAGAGGGCGCTGGAGACCGGTGCATGGGGGCAAGCGACGCGGAGACGGCACGTGTCTCGGGCGTTCTTGGGGAAGGATCCGGGCGTGAACAAGTGGCGCCGCGCCTAGTTTTGGATTTCTGATGGCTGTGTCTGATAACAGTTTTTGTGGTAAGTCAAAGGTGAAGATGGTGACGCTCCAGGCTGACGGAGCCGGACAACTGGTGCTTCAGTTTCGACCTCCAGGACGACTACCATGCTGTGGGAATAGACCCCGACTTCCAGAGATACATGTAGTTTGACCTGGAGGGGCAACTATTCCAGTGCACAGATTTGCCTTTCGGGTGGTCAGACTCCCCGAGGACCTTCAAGTTCCTGAAGGTGATGGTGGAGGCCCTTTGCTCACCAGGCGCAGCGGAGGATCGTCGAGAGCTGCTGAAGCTCAAGACCAGACGGGTTGCGACACCCCGTTACAAAGTACGACGACGCGCTGGAGGTGTTCATCGAGACCTACGACGCCGGGGGGCACGAGTGCTCCCGTACATGGACGACTTTCTGATCCTGACGTCCACCGAGGAGGAGGCTTTCGTGCAGCGAGACTGTGTACGACAAGTGCTGGCGAGGTTGAGACTCTCCCAGAACGAGAAGAAGGGTCAGTGGGAGCCGGGACAGCTAATCGAACACCTCGGTCTGGAGGTGGACTTGAAAGCAGGGTTGTTCCGGGTGACCGAGACGAGAATCAACAAGATCCACGCCCAAGCGAGGAGCATCATCTGCGACGCGACGCGGGAGAAGCGGTGGCTGTCGGTGAGATGGCTAGCAGCCTTCAATGGGCTGCGCCAATCGATCTACCTCGCGGTACCAGAGGCGAGGCTGCACCTTCGCGAACTGTACTTCGTGCTGACGACCAAGCGGAGCTGGGGGGCGAAGGTGAAGCTGACTCGACTGTCCCTCCACGATCTGGAGTGGTGGCTCCGTCTGCCAGTGATGAGCCGGTGGAAAGGTCGGAAGATTTGGAGGAGCCCAACGAGGGCAAAGCTCCACACGGACAGCTCCTTGCGTGCTTGGGGTGGCGTCCTGAATCTGAACAAGGAGGCGCGAGGCTTCTTGCCGGACGAGCTCCGGCACTTGCACATCACGCACCTCGAGCTGGAGGCGGTATTCAAGACCGTGCAGTCTTTCATGCGCGAGCTGGAGGGCAAGGTGGTGAGGCTCTGCTGCGACAACCAAGCGGCGGTGGCCATGCTGCCGCACTTCACTTCAAGGAACCCAGAGCTGATGCGGAGGATGCGCAAGCTGTGGCTGTTGCTGGACTTGCACGACATCGAGTTGCAGGCGAGGTACATCCGCAGCGAGGCGAACGAGTGGGCGGACAGGTTGTCCAGGTGCGAGGACATCTACAACTGGAGACTCAACCGGCGCTGGTTCGAGTGGGCCAACAACAACTGGGGTCCACACACGTTGGACCGCTTCGCTTCCCAGATCTCGGCGCAGCTGCCGAGGTACTTCGCGGGGTGGTACGATCCCCTTTGCGAGGGGGTGGACAGTCTGGCGTACGACTGGAGGGGGGAGAACAATTGGGTGAACCCCCTATGTGGCCTCCTAGACGAGGTGGCCCAGAAAATCAAGAAGGAGAAAGTGGCAGCCAGGGTGGTGGCGCCGTACTGGCCGGGCCAATCCTGGTTCCGAGAGCTGGAGAAGCTAGCCGACGAGGTGGTGATTCTGCCTCGCAGGAGAGATCTCTTCGTGCCGAGCAGACTGGGAGGCGCCCAGCTGCTCGCGACTTCGAAGTGGGACGCGATCATGTTCCACATCCTCCCCCGACCGTGAGCAACGACGACAACGAGGAGCTGCAGCGATCAACGAGTACGACACCAACTGCAGTCCCAGATGGGACGAGGCTGAAGCTCTACTGGGAGCTGGACGATACCTGGTACCCGGGTGTCGTACAACTCTACGCCAACGACAGTTTTGCGAACATCGTGTACGACGACGGTGACAAGGAGGCCTCGCCGAGGAGAAGTTCAACGTCATCTGTGACGTTGAGACCCCCATCGGTGAGAAGACTTTCTTCGGTGAGGAGACTTTCTTCGGTGAGAAGACTTTCTTCGGTGAGAAGACTTTCTTCGGTGAGAAGACTTTCTTCGGTGAGAAGACTTTCTTCGGTGAGAAGACTTTCTTCGGTGAGGAGACTTTCTTCGGTGAGAGGAGTGCTTTGCTGACGGACCGTGTGGGGACATCGGACCTCCCTGTCAGCACCGAGGAGAACAAGATCAAGAAGGCAGGCTTTCTGGAGCAGGCTTTCTGTCTTCGGTGGAGAACGGAGCTCGGGATCTCCGAGCACAGTGAGCTGGCAGTGCAGATGCAGGAGGCAGCGCTGCAGCCGACGACGAAGGGCTACTACGTGCCGAAGGTGAAGAGGTTCGTGTTGTTTTGCCAGCAGCAGCAACGGGAGTGGCTGCCGGCGACCACGCCTACGGTCCTGCTCTACCTGGCCTCGCTACTTGAGGCAGGCAGGATCAAGGCAGCATCCCTGCAGCCGTACCTCTCGGCCATCAACGGCTACCACGAGGACCTCGGGTACGAGGCGCCGGCGAAGGGAAGGAGTGTGACCCGTTCAACACTTCTTCGGATGGATGGCACCGAAAAGTAGTTGTGGGTGAGGACTGCGGTGCACCGAGTCATCTCTGATCATGGCAAATGGTGTGTTGTAGCAAAGGGGAAATGCTTAAATTGGAATGCAGTGGAATTGTAGTGGTTTAGGCTGACTCAAAAAATCACTGACCAGTGACGAGTTGAAACAGTCGTGTGATAGTGACGGTTCAAAAACTGTGGCAATGTATATATTGGCCACGAACTGACGGGGCCTCAGCTCTGTTCCTTTTGCTAATTCCCTCCTCTCCCATCCCAAGTAACTCTGTAAGCCTTTTGTAGGTCTATCTGGTCAACTTATATAGTGCCAGGCAGACAGTGGACTTTTCACAAAAATGTGATTCCTGCAACCAGCAAGCTGGTGGACAGGAACTTTATCAAAAAGATATACCAGTGTAGCCTTTTGGCAAATTTTGTGTCGTAGCAAAGGGGAAATACAAATAATCCCTGACGTTTTTAAGCTTTCTGTACGTTTAACACCTATCATTATAGCTTACAATCTTGGTGAACGATGCCGTATTCCACTTTTTCATCTTTCTCGCGGAGCGCGGAACACCTTGGGTGTATGCAGCAATCCCGCAACAGTACTCGGGGGGATCGATCTCCGCTCAATTTTCATCGAAAGCTAATTTATGTCAACGTTCAACGCAAACGTGTTCGCCTTGGTCACACTTGTATTCTCAGATTCCAGCAACCCGCACACTGCAAGTGATGAGGCGCGTTTCAAGGCTCTGTATCGGATTCGATATTTGGTATCGATTGCCATCCGATATCTCCGATTCTGGAATCGATCAATCTACATATTTGGGATTTTTGATCGATTAATACTCAAAGTGACCGCGGTATGCGATGGCAGTCAGCGCAGATTGCGAAAGGAGCCAACTAAGTACCGATCCATAGTGATACCAGATTCTTGATCCGCGATATTCGATTACAAGCTGATTTTCACGGTCACTAAAAACCAAATATCGATTAACAAAACAATCGATATCTCACTAGCAAGCTCGACATTTCACTAGACAGCGCTACCCACCACTTCAACTAGGACTGCCGACTTGCAAACTTGTAGGTAATTAATCGTGATGACTATAATATTTGTTAAGATAAGAGACCATCATACTCAAGACGAGGTGCCACAAACTAGGTTTTCGATCTCAATTTTTTATTTGAGAGACATTGCGCGATTGCTCGTATCACTTGCTTGCATTGTATTGACCAAAGTGGATTCCATGTTCGTTTTGGATCAAGAAGATAACGCGCGTATAGATAGCTTCAAAGAGGTTCGACCATTCAAAGGCCTAACATGGTGAGCAATGAAAGTATCGAAAAGTGACGACCTTGTGGTGCTAGCGGCAAGCTTACTTCGTGACAGGTGGAAATCTTCCACCCTTCCGGAGAAGGTGTGGAGCAGACGGGGACATGGCAAGCGGTTGGCGCCAGTAACGAGGTGCCGCAATGGATCAAAAGGGGCGCGCTCATGCGGTGAATTGACAAACCACCACAACCCTTCGATCAAGGGGTGTCCTTGGAGGATGCCGCCAACTCACAACTGGAGTAGACGCACGCAAAGACGGAGCGATGTCTGCACACGGGTGCAAGGGTACGTGCACGACGACGACGCCACGTATCACGGGTGTTTCTAGTGCCAAAGCCAGGGGAAAACAAGTGGCGACTCGTGATGGACTTTAGTTGACTGAACGCGCACTAACCAAATAGCGCAACCAATCTCTTGTGTGAATATCGGGATTCGCCCGAATGACCGCCACGTCAAGGAAATCGAAGTTGGTGCCATCAAAGGCTTGATGAAGAATAGTATCACGGGGTATTCAATGAAAGTAGGAACAGCAGGATTAGTTTTCATATCATCCTCGTCCTCCTCATCTTCCCCACCACCCGAGTTTAAAGGGCAAGTAGGTGGCGTCAACGAAGAGGGCCCGGCCAATTCTTCCGGGCTCGAACTCGAAGGGCCCGCCTCAGCCACTGTCGATGGTTAAATTGGAGCTTGCGGAATTTTAGAGGTTTCTGCACCCTAGATCTAGCAGTAGTTCCCCAGGGTTGCCTGAACCGTCAGATTGAGATGTGACAGATTGAGATACCTTGGACCGTTGGATCGAGAGGTGATACAGTACACCCCCTAGGCCCGGGCCCGTTTTGCTCAAAACGGGCCCGGTTACAACCACTTCGAGATCCTTGTCACTTCGTGATTAGGAGGATCCGTCGGACGGAATTCTTCAGCTCTGTTCTTTTGCGTTCTCACCTCATCCATGCCAGGAGACTCGAACATTTGCGTTGAAGCTGCTAATCAACCCTAGAAGCTGTGTTTCAGCCTAGAAAAAAATCCCAAAAAGAATTTTGTTCTCGCACACTTAATAAAGCATTTCAAAGCATGTAAGAAAGCTATTTTTAATGAAATTTCAGCAGTGTGCCTTTTGGCAAATCGAGTGTTTGTGCAAAAGCAATGAATTTCATTGATTGTTTCAATTTATGCAGTAGGAGAAGCCAAGAAAAAACCTCATTAGCAGAACTGGTATACAGGCGGGTACCTGCCCTAAAACATATACGAAGAGTTTACGTCGGACTTGAATATCTAAACGATCCTCTCTCTCCGTGTGTGTGTGTGTGTGTGACAAAGCAGTCTCTGTTTGCTGATTTTGCAGAGCTCACGGCATTGAAAGATATATAGGGGCCCTCACCTCAACTGCCAGCTCAGCATTGATGGGTTGGATTGGACCCACGGCAGCTCCCATGGCAAGTAAAGATGCAAGGACGATGCGGTTATCCAGACCCTCGCCGATGCCTGCAAATTCAACAAACGACCAATTCCTCACTTTCAGATGAGCGCTGACACCATGTCACATGTCACATGCAGCTCCCCGAGTGCCACAATCACTCCACGTGGCACGCCCATTATTTGGGGCACGCGCAGGAGACTTGGAAGGTGTCGAACCCAAACCATCGTCATTGGAGGAAACACTCGGGAGCGCCTTGGAATCTCGATGGCCAAATGCCAGCCGTAGAGATAGGGCGCGCCTAGGGGTATGAGCAGAAGTGAGGAGGCGATAAAAAGGGCGATGGTGACGCCCTTGTACTTCCGAGTGCGATCGACGTAGGTGCCGAGCACGATGGAGCCTCCCATGATCATTAGCTGCGGAGAGCGGATCCACATACTGAACGGCATGAGATCGGCCAACAAAAGCCAGCCCATCATCATCCCAGTGGATGTGAAAAGCAAATCAAGAGCAGGGCGGGGCCGTGACAAGATACCACAAACGCATACATATTCCCAACCCAAATGCAAAGCAGCATGGAAAGATGATACGATGTGACCGATCGTCGCCAAACAACTGTTGGTCTCTGGGTTACGGAGTAAGCGGACCCTGCTGGCATGCCCCCCAGCGGATCCACATACACACATACACTTCCTCTGAGCAGGGTACGACGGCAGCTTTCTCCGGTGCCGATACCTCTTGTTTGAGATTCGTCACCAAAGGAAGTCCAAATCCATTCACACACACACACACACTCGGGTGGCTCAGCGAGGCTTAGGGGGTCCCATTCTTCACTAGTGAGCTCCGGAGAATCCGGATGAGTGTCCCGAAGTGTGTGCTGAATCCTTTGATCCCCAGCGTGGGTACATAGTGCAGTCTCCTGTGGCTACGGGGTGCCAAAGGAGTCGCAAGGATAAGCATACACACACACACCCCTTGGCCCTCCTTATCGGGGCCGAGTCCTTGCCGTATTTTGGCTTGGGAGAAAAGAATTCGGTTGGGAGCGTTGGCCGTGCTGAGGGGTAGGACTCCCCAAACGGCCCTTGCCGTATTCTGGCATGGGTAGACAGAATGCGGCTGGGAGCGCTGTATATATTTGGAGCTGTACATTTGGCGTGGTGTGTGCGTGTGTGTGTGTGTGTGTGTTGTGTGCATTTTATTCACCGGTGGCGCGTGTTGGTTGTGGTTTGGGCCCGGGTCCGTGAGGACGGATCCACGCTTCCTGTGTGGTGGTCGTCGCTCGCCAGGCTCTCTACGGTCCAGACCCTCCGGGGTCTCAGTGCTTGGGGGTGTTCTTTTCTTTATATAAATCAGATATTTCTCCCCAACATCTTCAGTGTACTAAATCATCGACTTCCAAAGAGAATGTTGGAGCTGGGCCTCGAACCCAGGACCTCGAGATTACATGTATGGCGCTCTACCACTGAGCTACTCCATCACATTCGATGAGTAATCCGATGAGTTGAAGGGAGAAATAACCATTTTTTAGGCGTTTTTTTTTATATAGAAGGCTCCTCATTTTTGTTCAGCCTTCTCTTGGGGTAAATTAATTATAGAAGGATACCCCAGCCCTCTGTTCTTTTTTTGGATTTTCGGTACCTCCTAGAGCCCCGCGTGTGTTTTGTGCGTGTGTGTTTGTGTACATATGATGCTGTTGGGATTGGGGTGTACATCGTTCAGTGAGTCAGCAGCAGATGGATTTTGCACCGGTAACACTGGCTACCGAGGACCTTCGGGGCGCGATTGTCATAACCTCCCGCGTGGCTGGCATAGCATGGAGGTCGTTTGATTGTTACTTCTTGGAGAGCTGTAGGTGCTGAGGCCGCACTTGCATTCTCTCTTAAGGGGGGGGGGCATTCAGGTCAACCCAGCTGGCTTCCTTTATCTGACGGATGCTCTGCTAGGTAGTCAGTACCGGCCCTGCCCTCCCCTGGGTTACGCTATAGTTTTAAGGGCCGGCCTCACAAGGCCACAGTCAGTTGCACTACCAAGGCGGTGGGTTTCCAGATGCTGGTTTGGCTCATGTGGGATGTGTAGGTTTAGGGGCTGAGTGGTCAGTGGTGGATGACGCACAGCACCCACTTCTTCTTTGATGCAATGAGAACTAAGAGAAATAATCAGGTTGAGGGGCGGAATGTCGGTGGGAGATCGGATGGACCGGGCAGGAGGCCGGCGGTGGTGGGCGGGGCGTGGACGTTGCCAGTGGGTACCCTGGTGGAGGTGTATTGGCCTGGTGAGCGCAATTGGTTTGGTGGACGGGTGTGGGAGGGGCCACATGAGGAGGGCGCGACAATGATTGAGTATTTTGATGAGAACCCGAAGAGGGAGGAGGTGTTTCTGGAGGGCGAGCCGAGAGGTCCGGGTGATCATGACAGTCGCCTTTTCAAGCGGCTTGGCGGTCACCACATCACAGTGGAGGAGGTCAATCGTTTGGGCGATGAGGCTGAGGAACGCCTTCTCATGGGTTGGCGGTGGTTGCCTCAGGGGGTTGGAGGGGGAGAGGCGGAGTTGATGGATGGTGGCGGGGACGTGGAGGTCAGCGGGGAGGACACCTTGGGAGGAAATTTGAGGTTGGCGGCAGCGGGGTGCTGGGAACGGGGCTTGGGGACTGGAGTGGATGGTCAGGCGAATGGGGCGGTAGTTGGCGGGGAGGGGACAGCGAGGACCCTCATCTCTCAATCCAGTTGGAATCGTCCATAGAGGAGGCGGGGCACGCGAGTGGAGCGGTGGCGCGGCAGATGTGGGCCTTGGGTAGGGAGAGGCTGTGGAAGGGGGCGGGGGAGAGTCGTCGGGGCAGCGGGCGGGAGCCGTGAGGGGTGCAGCGGAAGTGACACCACAGCCTGGGCGGGCCGGTAGGCAAGGCAGGAATGGGCAGCAGCCAAGAGGGGTTGTGTGCACGATTCCGCGGCGCCAGGGCGCGTGTGGGAGCAGGAGAGCTCTGACTGAGCACTTCCGGCGTAGCTTTCCAGATGCGGCAGGACGCTCGTTGTCCGTGGCGGGAGTTACGCGGTGCCCTGAGGTTGGGTGTGGTCAGATCCTTTCAGAAACAGGCTTGCGCCAACACCAGTCCCGGGGTGGGGGCTGTCGTCTAGTATTGCCCAGCGTTGCGTGCCAGGTGGGAGGGGAGAGGATGCTAGGGGCCGGGGGCAAGCTGCGAAGGGAGGGTGGATGCGAGGTTAGCTGGAGGAGCGACCGGGGACGGTAGGGCGGCGGGCTGGCAGTGGCTGAGAGGGTGGAGTGTTGAGGCGTGTGCTGTTAGTGACTTCCCCTCGCTGATGGTGCCTAAGCGCTTGCGGAGTGTGTTTTGGTCGCACTGGGGAGGCTTCGGGTGAACCCAGAGGACGTCGAGGCGTACAAGTTGTTTCTGTTGGTTCCGCGCATGTTGCTTGAGCCGGTTCTACCGGGAACAAAGAAGGGGGTGGCACAGATCATTAAGGGGCGTTGCACTCAATTCCTGCGTGGAAAATGGGAAGGGTTGTATGCGGAGGCTCCAGCAGAGCGACGGGTGGCAGCCGATGTTGATGAGGAACGGGTGCTTTGGGATGCAGTACAGATGGTGAAATCGGGGCAACTGGGAAAGGTGGTGAAAAGGTTGGAGGCGGCCAAGCAAGCTCGGGCGACGGAGGAGACGCTGCAGAAGCTAGTCCAGTTACACCTGGCGGGGACAAGCAGGAGGCGGGATGCTGAGGGGGACCGTTGTCGAGAACTTCAAGAGCGGGCGCTTGAATTAGATGGGAGGGTATTCGATGCTGTTATGTGTGATGTGCCGCGCGCTTGTGGGTGGTCCATGTCTCCAACGGCCGGGACGCACTCTTGGAGGTTTGCAACCATCTGGCGGCGGGCCCTGCCCTTGAGGAGATGCGGAGTGGCTGGCGGGCGCGCGGTTGGTAGCACTGCTCAAGGATGGCCTTGGCGTCAACATCCGGCCTGTTGCGTGCGGGGAGGTCTTGCGGAAGCTGGTGGCGAAGTTCATTTGCAAGCAGCGAGCCGGGGCTTTCAGAGCGCGGTTCTGTGGACGGCAGCTTGATGGGGAGCAGGGGCTGCGGGCGGCTCAGATTGGTGTGGCGGTCAAAGGTGGGGCAGACCTGGGGGTCCACACCGTGCAGGCAGCCCTGGACAGGCACCCGGATTGGGTATGTGTCAAGGCGGATGCCAAGTACGCCTTCAACGCCGTGCACTGTGAGGCCGCGTTTGTGGCGGTCGAGCGGGACTTCCCGGAGCTGTGGGCATGGACGGACCTTTGCTATGGGGTGGAGGCGAACCTGGGGTTTCGGCTGGGGAGCGCAGAGGGTCGGTGATGCGGTTCGCTAAATCGAGGGAGGGCGCGCAACAGGGAGACCCCCTAGGGCCCCTTTACTTGGCCGCCCCGTTTCAGGTGGTGCTGGAGAGGGTCCAAGAGAGACACCCTGGCGTGATTGTCTTTTGCCTACTTGGACGATACCTTCCTAATGGGTCCTCCGGTGGCGGCGGCCGCTGCGTATGAGGCCTATGTGGAAGAGGCGGAGGCGATCGGCCTCAACATTTAGCCACTGAAGATGTCGGTATATTCGCCGGAGGGGGACACCGGTTGCTTCGCGGAGCGGATGCCGGCGGCGCGAGGGAGGTCGGACTTCATCGACGTCATGGGAGTGCCCGTGGGGGAGGCCGATAAGGTGGACATGGAGATGCTGAAGAAGGTGGAGGAGCTATGTGCCATTTTGCCCACAATGGTGAAATGTGTAAGTTGGGGCATGCACAGGCTCAGGGGCTGCTGTTGCGATTCTACGCCCACCCGAGACTCGGGTTTTGGCTTCGTGGTGTGCCGCCGGAGATGACGCAGGAGGCGGCAGGGGAACATGCCAGGAGGATGCTGGAGGCGTTGGTGGATCTACTGCCTGAGGGTGGACTGCCCTGGCATTCTCTCGAGTTCGCCGCCCTTCCGCATGGGATGGGCTTGACCAAGGCGACAAGGGTGAGCGGCGCGGCGTGGTTGGGGGGCTTCGCCCAAGTCTGGGAGGACATGCGGGAGCTTTTTCCGATGGTGACGGGAGGAATCGGGGATCTCGAGGCCGAGAGCAACTTGCCGTATGTTCGGTCATTGCAGGCGGCCATGCAGAAGGTGTGCGAGGCGATGGAAGAGATTGAGGGGGCGAGGGTGGCGGATAAGTATTTGCCGCCGCGCGTGCCGAAGGCGGACGACGTCAAGAAGTTGAGTGATTACAGAAGATCACAAAAGCATGCCCAGCGGGTCTACTATGCTGCTGTCCTCCACTCCGCAGATTGGCTTCGGCTGGCTGGCCGTGTGCGGCAACCGCGGCTTCTTTGGCCCTTTTTGGTGACCTTCAACAGCATTGGGCCGGCATTCTTCAGGGGCATCCACAGCTGTCCGGCCTTGGAACCCAGCTCAACTGAGTATCGGGTGACGGTGCACCATGTGCTTCACGCTGAGCAGCCTCTCCTTGGCCGAATGGGTGAGTGCCATGATTGTGGCGATGGGCTCGACCCCACTGGGACGCACTTGATGGCGTGCAGGGGAGGAGTTGGGGCCGGGGGGGGGAACCGGTACTCTTTCATTCATCACAAGCTTCAGCGGGTGCTCTTCGATGTGGCCAAGTCTGCTTTTCCATTGGCATCGGCACTGCACGACGATTTCGCGGGCTACCTCACTTACTCGCCGAATCATTGTCCTGACGTTACGGTGTTGGGCGCGGAGGGTCCTGGTCGGCATGTCATGTTTAATGTGGCCCCGGCACACCCAATGGCGGAGGCTCACTCTGGGGCAGCTATGATGGCCCCGGGGGCGGCAGCGAAGAGGGAGGAGAGCAAGGTGGCTACTTATGGGAACGTGGGCAAACATCAGCTGATGCCTGTCGGTGTTCAGGTGTATGGGGGGCTTGGCCTGCGGCGATCGAGTTCCTGCGGAAGATACAACAGCGTTTTGGCGGACGGCGATACAGAGAAGAGGACGTGGCGGAGCAGGAGGAGGTGGATGAAGGCGAGGACATGGGGGAGGATGAGGAGGGGGAGGGTCCACTTGGTTGTTCCATGGGATGGAAGCAGAGGTGGATTCGGGAGCTTTCGTTCACGCTTGCGCGAAGGGTCGCGGGGATGTTCATTCGGCGGGACCAGGGGTGGTGTCCGCCCAGGGCTGGCTGGCGCTGGGCCGGTGGCGGTGTTTTGGATGGAAGGGGTGGGCCCGGTCCTGTTCGTGGTGAGGAGGGGTTACAGCAGGTGGAGTGAGGGCAAGTGGCTTTGATGGATATGGATGGCGGCGGGGAGGGCGGCTTCTTGACGCAGGCCAGTGAGCATGGGGGAGGACCGAGGGGCAGCCCTTTGGAGAGTGGGGCTACACCGGCACGCGCTTTGGAGCTGGCCGTGCAGGGGGTTGCGGGGATGGCAAGGGCTAGTGGTCGCGTGAGTCGGCTCGTGGAGGTTGGGGAAGGTGAACACGGCGAGGGGTTTAGGTCCGGGGGCATGGGAATGGGTGGGGGTGCCAGACCCGACTCATTCCCATTTCAGGTAGGCGTGTCTTGGCAGGCAGGCAGCTCTCATGCAGGCACAGGCGGAGGGCGGGCGGCTTGCAGGTGGGATGGATTCAGGGAACAGTGTTGAGGGGGCACTTGGAATGGTGGCCTGAGATTTGGTGTGGAGTCCGAGCGGTCAGAGGCTTTGGGGGGGGCAAGCGAAGCTGAAATGATGGCGTCACGTCTCTTGGGGAGTATTCAGGACATCTGGCAGGATGAACGAGCCAGTGGGTGGCAGAGGGAGGATGACGAGGCCGGATGTGATCAATGGGAGCAGGTGGGTGGCGGAGGGAGGATGGCGGGCCGGGTGTAATCAGGGGAGCCGGTGGGTGGCAGAGGAGGATGACGAGGCCGGGTGTGATCAGGGAGCCGGTGGGTGGCAGAGGGAGGATGACGAGGCCGGATGCGATCAGGAGGGAGCCGATGGGTGGGGGAGGAGGATGACGAGGCCGGATGTGATCAGGGGGAGCCAGGGTGGCAGAGGGAGGATGATGAGGCCGGGTGTGATCCAGGGAGCCGGTGGGTGGGGGAGGAGGATGACGAGGCCGGGTGTGATCAGGGGAACGGTGGTGGGGGAGGGAGATGACAGGCGGTGTGATCAGGGACGGTGGGTGGGGAGGGAGGATGACTTAGGGTGCCCGTGGCTAGTACTTCCAGCGGTGGTTTCTTCCAGCGGTGGTGCTTGGTGAACGTCGGCCAACCACAAACAGTGTGTGAAATGGTTTGATCCTCTGAGCAGGGTACGACGGCAGCTTTCTCTGATGCCGATACCTCTTTTTTGAGATTCGTCACAAAGGAAGTCCAAACCCATTCAAACATAAAAATAAGCATACACACACACTTCGATGCGGATTTCTTTTGTGTGAGATCCGTCCAAAGGAAGTCCAAACCCATTGAATCACACACAAACGCACATTGACACATGCAAACGGCAACAGAATGAGTTCTCCGTTTGAAGCAGCAGCTGGCTCAGGATCAATTTCGAAATCGAGCTTACGAGGTTCATGTGAGCTTACGAAAACATCTCAAAACCAAAAGACAAAGTCCCTAACGAACTTCTCAAATCCCTAAATTTGACAAATCAAAACTGCCTAGGGAGACCAACGGAGAGAACGGACGTGCCTGAAAGCCAGCGCCCGCGAAATCGATTGTTTCTTGGTCCGTCACGCCAACCCTAGCATACCCACATGCACGTCATGGCCGGATGTCATGTTAAACCTGACACTTCCGGATACACAGAGTTCCCCAAGGTCACGCCGACCCTGGACCTTAACAGGGTCACTCCGCTTACCATCTCCGACGGTCAGAGTGCCTTAGGTGGCCTCCATAAAGCCACATTGTTCATGCTATGCAGGCCCCTAGAGGGACTCGGCAAGAACGGGGATGACGGTGCATCTAGAGCAGGGAAATAATGGGGCACCTGGAGTGGGGGAATCCGGTCCACACGTGGCGGAGCATGGACGGGCCGTGATTGAATGCAAAGTCGCACATCCCTGAGACATGCTGGATGCTGATTGGTGTATCCGAGCTCCCACCTGATTAGGGTCGAATCTACGAAGGTGGAGATCATGTTGCTGATGCCGATGCTAGCTACGAAAGCTGCCAGCGGGCGCAAGAAGCCTGGCGTCCGGAGCAGTTTGATTGCCTGCTCGAGTCATCGTCGACAATACCATTACCAAGCACGCCAATCTGTGCTGCCCACTTACAAAACTTCGAGGTTGCTGCAGTGTAAAGGATCCCAGTCATGTGTCGCTGACACAATGTATTTACCAGAAGCACTCTGATTGTATAGGGCCCGAAACCCTATCTGCCGCGTGCAATGATATCAGCAAGGCATGGTTGTGATCACTTCAGTCGCGTCCGTCACCAAAACATCGGTGAGAAAGTCCGCAAAATACAAGAAACTCATTTCACTGGACACATATCCGTACATAAGCGCATGCAATGACAGCAGTGCGCGCCGTATGACGTTCGACCTCGTATCAATTCTCTTTCGATGACAAGTTAAGTCCCTTTTCGTGGAATAGACAACCTCAAATTCTGACACCACCACCTTGCCGCCGATCCGTTCATCCTTCGTCGTCGAGCGCTCGCAAGACACGGTGATCGGCCCTCAAGGCCCTCCGAGTGGCGGACAAATTGGTGCTCTCTCCCAAACCCTCACATGCCGGCTAGTCATTGTGGCCTAGCTACACGTGGCTCTCCTCCAATGCCGATATCATTATCCCGGGCGGCCAGCTGCGATCAGGTAGCTGGCAGGCTATCATCCGAATGCGAGCACGTCATGCTACGAAACAACACGTCTCTGTGGCAGAACACATGGACTACAGGCCCGACAGCTGGACTATCCTCACCGCACTTTCGGAGCGATTGAGTGCATCGACGGCAGAGATCACGAGTGATCCATCTGCACTGCACATCGAAGGACGGACCTGCTCGAGGAAGGAACCTTGGAAAACGGCTTCCTCCGCCGCAGAACTGTGCGGAGTCCCATGAACCCGACGGCTCACTCCACGGGCACCTGGATCGCACTACCCAGCGGCCTGCTGCCTGGATGATGACGGGCGCAGCAGTCAAGTGTGCCGAGATCATACTGCAAAGCGAACGGGCTGGCCACATGGGTGGTCGCTGATCGAAGACCACTCGGCAGATTATGTTTCGGGTGCCCACAGTCAAGAAGCTTAGCAGCTCCTCGATCATCCCGGCAGGTGCTCTGTGGACGGCCTAGATCGCTTTGGTTTGGTCATTCGACTTCAACCGCCATTGCCGTAGTTTGTAAAATTGCTCCGACAGAGCAGAATCTATAATGTGGCCGACAGAGCAGAATCTATGACATGGCCGACAGAGTGCGATTCATCAGGGCCACGATGCATGTGCACTCAAGGCACATTTCCCGATGGTTTTCCCAGGGAAATGTTGGATTTCCCCTATCTATCCGAAACACGTATGCACGTGGCCACGGGTGCGGCCAGGTGGCGATCTGTGCAACTGCGCTGAGCAGTCCGGCAGGCACCGAGCCAGCGGGAAGCTCCGGTTTTGTGATACAAAAGGCATGCAGGGATACTGAAGAAAGGAGACTCTCAGGTGGCATCAACGTTGGTCGTGCAAACCCGAGTGACCACAGGAGCATATATTCTGGCTCTAGGCAGCTGTCTCTAGGCAGCTGCCACTGCTTCCTCGACCGAAGCAGTCAGGGGTAGTCATCGAATCTTTTCGGGATTTGATTTCAAGCAGCGAGTCCGACTCGTGAAAAGGAGAGAGAGGACTCAAAAGGGGGGAGGCACCTCGAGGGGGGGGTCGGAGGCTTCTCCTGAAACTGGAGGAGAGCGCCAACCGTCAGCGTTGCAGAGCACACAGTGATCAGGCTGAAGTAGCTGTTCAAGCCGGCCTCGCTCTGCGCCATGATCCCTCCGACCAGAAACGACGTCGCAATTCCGATCTGGTTCGCGTTGATGGCAACCGCGGTGGCCAACGCCCGCTCCGATTTCCCAAACCAGGTCGCCGACAGCTGACTGGGCGTGCACTGCTCCACACACAATAACCAGGGTCAGGGATAGGGACGTGGCTCCCGACAAGAAAGGTGTTTCCAGGCAAGACAAGAGCAACCCGTCTGCTGGACGCCAACACAAATAGTGCACAGCACATTCTTCCGCGATCGGGGAGAAGTCGGTGGGGGCCTTGCGCTTGGTTTGATGTCACCGGAGGGGCTTACTTTTGGTTTGAAGGAAGCTGATTGGAGGAGACGCACCGCTGAACGATTGCAAGGGTGGCTGCTTCCGGGGGTAGAGCACCTGAAAGAAGGGCTGGGCGGCGCCGACAAGCACGGTGCCGGCAACTTCAGTGGCGTAGTCTGGCATCACGGCTCCTGGGAAGAAGGTGGCAGGGACCACCCCTGAGCGCAGGGCGCATCCTACGGTCATCACTGCCGCCGCCATCACCACCACCTGCATCAACCCATTCACCCTAGCTCCTCGGATTCACTCTATCACTGCTGAGGCGGGTCAGAACAGAGGAAAGGCGGCTTTTTCAACTGCTGAGGCGGGTCAGAACAGAGGAAAGGCGGCTTTTTCAACTGCTGAGGCGGTTCAGAACAGAGGAAAGACGGCTTTTTCAACTGCTGAGGCGGGTCAGAACAGAGGAAAGGCGGCTTTTTCAACTGCTGAGGCGGGTGGAACAGAGGAAAGGCGGCTTTTTCAACTGCTGAGGCGGGTCAGAACAGGAAAGGCGGCTTTTCCAACTGCTGAGGCGGGTCAGAACAGAGAAAGGCGGCTTTTTCAACTGCTGAGGCGGGTCGGAACAGAGGAAAGGCGGCTTTTTCAACTGCTGAGGCGGGTCAGAACAGAGGAAAGGCGGCTTTTCCAACTGCTGAGGCGGGTCAGAACAGAGGAAAGGCGGCTTTTTCCAACTGCTGAGGCGGGTCAGAACAGAGGAAAGGCGGCTTTTTCAACTCAGGCTTTGCCCCAGCGCCCCACGTGAGCAACCAACAGCACGCCATCCGGGATCCTTTGCAAAGCGCTGAAGGCAGAACGCCATTAACGCAGCGGTCCTGCATGCCGCCCCCGGCTTCGCACGCATCCCACAGCCCGAGATGCCCTGCGCTGCCCTCGATGCTCTCTGCTCTGCCCGGGCCGGTAAAAACAGGTTTTTCCCTCCATTGGGAAGGAGTTGAGCTTGTTGGCCCCAGGCGGCGCGACGAAGGTTAAAAAGACTCCAGAATCCAATAACTGGAGAGGTCTGGATCGAACTGGAGCACTCTCTATGAATCTCGATTTTGGATGTGGTGCCTCAGTGGTTAGGGTCCTCTTCAGTATCGCACTGCGAGGAAAGAGATCCTCGTTGTAAGCCTAATATCGACGCTTGAGCAAGATGTGCCGCTTGCTGAGAGACAAGCCAATAAGATGCGTCGCTTGCTGAGAGACGGGCCAATAAGATGCGCCGCTTGCTGAGAGACGAGCCAATAAGATGTGCCGCTTGCTGAGAAAGGTGCCGCTCCACGAACAGTTTGGAGAGTGCATTGCTACAACAGGGTACACGTGGCAGTTCTTGCCTTGCGCAGGCCGAACTTGTTCACGACGGCCGGCTCCACGAAGCAGGCCGCCACGTTGGTGAAGAGAAAGATGTCCACCAAAGTCGATGCATTGCGGTGGTACAAGGCATCCCTAGTCATCGCCCACACGTGAAAGTATAAGCAAGAGGCAGGCACGGCCTGGTCACCTTGTCAGGCACGGCCTGGTCACCTTGTCAGGCACGTGCAGGTCTAACGCTTGCGGCTCGAACAAGGGTTGTTAGGGTGTCTATGACTTATAGTCTCATGGATTTTAGGGTATGGGGTGTCAAGTCATCGAATGGCATGGGCTCCTCCCTCCCATGATGTCAAACGATTCCACAGTTTTCAGCCTCGCTTCAGCCCCATGTCTACCATGCCCTAGCTAGCAGCCGAAAAATACAAAGATTCTATTGAAGTTTCGCTGCAGCTGTAGGAGGACATCTTGAAACCTAGAGTCTGTAGGGATGGGGGATGTCTCTTCGCTTCATAAGATCGCTTGAGGTGTCCTGAAAGTGTAGCACTGGTTAAATTGGGCTGGTATTGAACCTGGTGGGTATTATACTCACCAGGTACCAGGGGTTGCTGCCACGCTGAAGCAGACCCAGTCGCTAATGAGCGCGAGGCCGGAGAGGTAACCAAGTTGTATCCACCTTTGCGGGTACAACTTCGGATCATCGTCACTTCCACCGCCACCGCTCCCGTTCCCATCGTTTCCCCCAATCCCACCGTTGGACTTGCTTCGCTGCATTACTGGTTCCAAACCGGCGGGCGCCGGCGTGGATTCTGCTTAGCACGATCCCGAGCAAAAGGGCGGAAAGTCCCCACCAGGTGTGTGAGATGTAAACACACACACACACGAGAAGGATAATATGCCATCATGAGTGACATTTGAGATCTGCATTTTAAGCACACATTTTTCAAGCGTATCATATTAATAGTGTACTTGAGGGAACGTCACAACGCATTTCTGCTGTGGCGCTTATTGTCGCGCCGTGCTTGTGGTGCTACACTTTGCCGCTCCATGTTCTAGTATGGTATGCTTTGCATGAATCAACAACAAGATACCATTATCAAAGGTCGATGCTCTTCATGTCACTCGACCATCCATTATTTCCTTTTGTTTCGACTTTCACACAAGATGTCAGTGAACGGGAGCAAAACGCTGACAAAACGCTGGCAATACGCTGGCAATACGCTGAACGCGCCCGTAGGGAAGTTCAGAGATGCCAAACTAAACTGAGAGCCACACCATTCAATTTTTGTGGAAAAATGTTATCTGCAGGTAGTGCACACTGAATGCCCAGTTTTCTTCGTTTTGCTGATTGAACGCAGGCAAAGCCCCACAGTCGCGTTCTAGAACCGAAGGGCGCAAGAATCTTCGTGTGCGTTCTCTCTCGACGGAAAACCCCAAGGCGAGTACCACTGTTGGGGTCAGATGTCCGGTCGCAAGACCTATCAAATCAAGGAAGCACGCGTTTTAGTCCACATCGCTTTGAGTCGACACATACACAGTGATGCCAGATCATAGAATACAATTTTGCCAATATTGAGTGTGCGTTGAAACATTGTCCACGTTCTCATTTAAGGCTCCAGTATGTTGGGAACAATATGGAATATCGCGCCAGAACGACAGTTCCGAAGTTCTCACCTCAGGCATCCAGCTAGACTCATAGAAACTGCCATTCGATCTTTGATACTTCGTAGTATGGGTTCTTCGGTCAGTCGGTGATGCGGCCCTCCGATATAGTTCCACAGTGGAGTGCGTGTGCTGCTATGTGCTATATCGATGTCGAAGGATACTGTATTCTATCTGGAGCTATATGCTGTACATTAATTGTAATTGTAACTTATCGCTATCGCTGGTTGTTGTTCTTCAAAAATGCTACGTTTTAGAGAGTCAAACGACATTCACATATAAAGCGATAGAGACTTCAGAGTTCCAAGATATTTCATACCATCCGTCACCCTCCACTTGGTATGTACGTGCGTGTGGCACTTATCTGAGCCGTAAAAATTATCGCGAATTCTGAAAGATACTCTCAAGTCAACGTCTCAAGTATACACGTGTGTAATACCTCCCGTCTCCGACGGAGCGGAGGCCCATGCGGGGTTTAATCGAGGTGACGTGCGCGCATGCGCGACCAGAGGGAGGGAGGCGTCTCGATGACGCGCAGTGGGGATTGCGGCAATGGAGCTGCCACGCCACGCGCTGAACTCAACCCGAACGTCAACCTTCAAGCGAAGGCACTCATCGAACGATCTCGCTCGTCGATGGTGAAGTCGTTGGAGTCGAGTTTGGTGCTTGGTGTGCAAGCAGTTTTTTTTTTTTTTCTTTGCAAGAAGCACCACCAGGCACCACCAGACCTCCTCTCATACTGCTAAAATTCGCCCTAGAATTCGCCCTTAGGGTGTTAAGAGAAAAACTGATTTTCACACTTAAGGATGAGAAAAGCTAGCTGGCAAACTGATCGGTTTTCTCTTATTTCATTGGCTCTCTTAAGTACCGAAGCTGGGGGGGGTCACAAGTTTAGGAGAAAAGTTGGCTGACCCTGAAATCTTTGTTTTCTTATTGGCCGGCACTTACTGTGTAGAGACATATCCATGAATTCGGGTATCATCGCGCGTAAGCGAGGCAGGATGCAGCCGGTAATCCGTTCGAATGTGTATGCCCGAGAAGTATCATCACTGCCAAATCCGTCCGGAGGCGCAATATGTTATACACGGCAAATCTACAATGTGCTATTTCACAATAACATGGCCGTTCGATCACTAGATGAGTTGTATACTTCTACTTTGGGCAGCATTGCATGTAAAGCTTGCGTCCCGTGGCGATGCCGTGTTATGCCGTGATGCGTCCCGTGTTATGCCGTGTATATCGACGTCGTTTCATTCGGGAATATTATATAAGTGTTTCGCACATGCCATTTGTACCATTGTTATTATTGTAACCTTCGCCCTATCCTAACCCGGTATATTAGCGAGGAAATTACCTATGTATTGTACTGTCGGTTTTCTGTATTGTACTGTCGATATTGGGGAATTCTGTGCCGCGACGTGGCAGCCGCGCGACAATACGATACAACCCGAAGGTTTAAGCGAAATATTGTCGACGTGTCACTGCGCCGCCCTCCTATTTCCACGATTTTGTATCGTCGTTTGTACTGTCGTCTGTACTCAGTATATTGTCGTCTGTACTATAGGATGTACTGTCGTTTGTACTCAGTATACCGTCGTCTGTATTGTAGCCTGTACCGCCTGGTCCGCCCCATACTTAATTTCATTTTGGCGACATCCACGCCTCTATCTCTATATTGTCGTCCTTTTTGTCCGTACGGTACTTGCTTGAATGGAGGATGTGACACCGTGTGGGTCACTTCCTATATCCGTGTACTAGTACTCCGTACAGTACAGGTGTCGCAGGTTTAGGGTTTCCGGCTTAAGCCGAGCTTTCGTTATGTTATACGACACTTAGTCTAATTACCGAAAGTGAAAGCATTCTGATTGTAACCCGATATATAGCTGAAACTATATATATCTCACAGGTTATGGTGCGCCAGGCACCTTCCACTACTTTTGGTAAGATGATTGGCTAAACGCCTCCGCTTGGTGGGGCGTTGGGGGCGCAATTTGATGGTTTCGGCATGAGGGCTCGCGGTTGAGTGTACGCGTCGTTGCGGAGTGATTTTGTTTATCGCTGCAGCGTACTTTACGTGATTTTTTGGATGTCCACGTGATTTTTGTTTGACTGGAATTTGATCCGCTTCTTGTCGCGGACTTCTTGCGCGACGTGTATCCGACTTCCAGATTTCTTTAATTGGGACTTCACAGTTGTTTCCGTTACGAATGCCATCTCCGTTTCCGCGAGGCGCGAGCCTCCTTCTCTCCGAGCCATCGCCACCTTACCCCGACGCGCCCACCTAAAGGATTTTATTCCTGAGTGTATCCTCTCACGCGACGCCTCCAATGGGGGCACACAAACCGAATCCGGCTTGACACAATATTTTCCCGAGACGTTGGAAGCCGCTATAAGCCTACGCCTGCATCACCGGCTGTGGCTTTGACGGTTCCGGAGCGGACTAGTAGATCTATCGTTGTACAAAACTCTTCATGGGACGTCGACCTCATCAAGCGAGTTGCTGAGATTCAGTAGTTCACTACCACGTATGACGTATGACAGTGTCAGTGACAATACAGTGACTTCCTACCTGTACTCAGTAGTTCGACTTCGGTAGCTTAGGCTGTGACACACGATATGATTGCCTAGTGACGGCCTCAGAGCTTAGATAGCCTGAGAGTCGTGTATTCATTTCTATCTTTTGTGATACCCGATTTGCCTCGCTCAAACCCTACGGCGTTCAGCGTTTTCACTGTGTCACTAGGACATTCTAGTACGAGTTTCTCGCCACGCTCTTGGCACCAAAGATTCTACTTTCAAGGGTGACGAGCACGACCGCAACGTACTCTGGACATCTCTGGTGACGTCCTTGCAGACCGCGTTCGAGCAGAAGGATTCCGCCAACGACGCTCTCGTCTTCGACTTGGCGGATGCCACCAAAGAGGTGAACGTCGTCTACAACGCCATTCTTTTTACGACGTTGACTTCGTTGACGAGACCGCATTCAGTCGCGCGACGTTGGGTGGACGCGTCTGGTCGTGCTTCCCCGGTCCCCGCGGGATGGGAAGCGTGCTATGCTGGAAGCCACGAAGACTCGAAGAGGTTGCTTCCTCGGGTTCTACAGTACGACCTCTTGGAAACTACGAGGAGCTATGCGCCATCTACTTCGACTCCAAGCTCGACCCCGATCCGTTAATTCAGGATTTCGACGCATGCCTTACGGCTATCCGCAACGCCGCTTCCGGACCGCTCGACGACATGGTGACCAAGAAGCAGCTTCTCGCATCCCTCGACATCGACTTCTACGACAAGGTTAATACACCGCTTCGTCTCGACGTGGAGTTGGCCAAAGTCGACCTCGAGGACATCTACGCCCACATCTTCGAAATATGGGAGAGCGAACAAGGAGTTGGACGAGTGAAGCGAGTTACTCCGGCTCCACCGCCTTCTCCGACTATGTTGTACTCTGGTGGGGCTGACGTTCAAGCCCTTATCCACGAGTTTGAGAAGCAATTGGAGTCCGCTACTTCGACTCTCGTCGCCCTCAAAGACTCTTTCGAGAAGAACGACGCGCCCCTGTCTGGATTCGCTGACTCTCACCGCCACCGCCAGCAGACTGACGGTAAGCGTGGGGTCTCCTTTCCGCCCTCGCGTTGGCGGGATGTATGAGCAAAACAGGAGGGGAGATGGGAGGTTTCACGGGCGCCACAATCGAGGGGGACGCTATGGACGCCCGCTCAAACACCGCTTCGCCGCCAAGCCCCTCAACGACGGCGGGAATTGGCGGCAACCGCACTACAAGAAGGACTCCGCCCACAACATCTCGTTCCACGTGGCCACCTCCGTCTTCATCCCCGAGTGTGCACGTTGCCCGCCTGGACACTATCACGACACCGCGAACTGCCCCACCGACGACATGGCATGCGAGGAGTGCGACTTGGCCGCCGCGGACGAGAGCGACGAGATTGTGTCCGCGTTCCAAACGGCCTTCTTCGACGCTGAGGACGACGCCACTTTCGCGAAGCTTTGTGGCCGACATGCACAACCCGCGTTATTCGTCACGACGAGGAGCCCTTCATCCACGTTCGCTGGCGACATCAACATCGGCCTTCGGGCACAGTACGCCGGGTTGCGTGCCGACTCTGCTGCTCTTCACTCCGCACTTGCCGTGCGAGTGCAGGAGGCGCGGAATTCTCTTCGACAGCTTAAGCAGGCTGCCGGTGATGCTGAAGACGCACAACACTTTCCGGTGGTGCACTTCGGCTCGGCCACGCCCACCGTGATCGACGAGACCACCGTGGAGCCTGAGCCGCAAGTGGCGAGGATTGAGACCGACGAGGACTCTGGAATTTACCCGCAACAATTCATTGACGGCGAGCCCCCCTTCTGGCTACTATCCGGCAGTCCTTGTGATAGGACTGTAAGTGCCGCCAGTCCTTTCGCAAGGACCGACTTTCCAATATTTTTTCCCGATGCCTTAACGAGCTCCGATATGCTTGCCCCCCGGGCGAAAATTCCGTCAGGACTTGAAGTTTGGTAGGCTCCGTCCTACAATGCCAAGTGGCATGCACGTTGACCGCCACAGTTGAGGTTTCCCATGGGGGGTACGCGTGTTTTCTCCATGTTTTCTTTGTCATTCGCCGGAATATAATTTATTCGTCATTCATGCTACTTCAACCGATATTTTGAAGGCCGAGATGACCTCGAATCAGAATTTTGACAAGACACTGCAGAAAGAGCCGCTCGAGAACTTGACAACACGGGAATTTTCATGGGACCTTTAATGTCTGTTGGGCGCACCTTACGGTGGGTTTACCCACCGTAAGTGACATTCGAAAACCGCATCGTTAGAGCTAGCATATTGTGCCAACTTTGACAAACCCATGCTTTTCGACACACCTTGGGGGTTATATTAGTGCGTGGACTTGAAAAAAGTACTTTACATACTGTATAGATGCGTCTAATATGCGTGCTAATACCAAGGGGTCAAGCGAAAAAACACCTCAAATCCTTACGGTGGGTTACCCAATTATTCCATCTTTGGGTAGATTTTGAACATGCCCATCACATTCGGAATGTACCTATCACAATATTTTCATGAACTATGGCCCATAACAAATGTTTCTTATACTTGGCGCCATTCGATATATCGAATATATCACTCTACACAAGTAACTTAAGAAGAAAAAAAACGAAAAAACATTTGCAATTTCAATGTTTTCCATACTTAAGGGCAAAATTGACGATATTTTGTCTATACGGGGATATATATGCATGTTTCTCGCGAAGTATTGACTCAAGGTGGTAAAAATAGATCAAACTTCACGAAATACACCCATGCGCACATTGGCATCGTGGATGAAACGTAGAAATCGGGCCACGTTTGTGTGCATTTGGGATCACGGCACCGAACGTGCCATCGGAGGTATATTGGGATGGATACCGCGGATACATCCGATCACAAGTACATGTCATTCGGCTTTGTCCAGCTAAACATGAATGTCTAGTTGTGAAATCACATATGATCGACCATATTTGAGACCATTCGATGTGCATTATGGTGTTAACAAACTACGCTATGGTTAACCCACCGTAAGGCGTTCTTACGGTGGGTTACCCCACCTTGAGCCCAATAGACATTAAGGAATTAGGTAGCACAGCAAATAGCTTAGTCCTTGTGAAATGACTGGGATTTCTTCATCAAAAACCGCAGAAATACACCCAAAAAGCGTCGCATTACAAAGTAACACTATACTCACTTGAGGCGTGTGCCAATATATTTTAATATTGCTTTGACCCATAAATATGATGTGGAAACACACTTTGGGACCCATTGGTCACAAACGATGCCCAATATTGATTGTTGACTCTTAGTCCTTGTGAAAGGACTGTTGATTTGGATAGTAGCCACTTCGAGCAATCTTTCATGGACAAGATGTCCGTGCCCTTGGGCTTCAACGAGCCCGAGCAACAAGTGTCGGCTAACACTTTCACCCCTCTCTCTCTCTCCGTACCGTGGATTTCTTCTACGCATGATTCGGCGGGTGTGACTGACTCTGATTCTGAGTTTATGTCTGGCGACGAGGACGTACATGACGACGTGCCACCACCCGCTCTACGGGTTGGTGGTGTCCATAAGGAATTACCGGTACCATAATTATGTCTACCCCGAATTACTTGTGACTGTGACACACTGAATACGTCCCAGCGCGTCACAGGACGTCTTCCGCGATTGACATGGCTGACGCGATCTGCTGTAATGCGAAATCGTTTCCATCCTCGGCATGGTCACATCATGCCATGTGGACACCCAATCAACTTCTAATTACATCGATTCCATCGACACTCACGGAGTCACGGTTGCCCAAGTCGTTCCTCTGCACGTTTCCAAACGTCGCAACTTGTCCTACGTAAACGTGTCGCCCATCATTAAAATTGAATTAATCGATTAAAAAAAAGGCCGATCGGATGCCGTTGTCGCTGCCACAGCCGTTTCGATTCATCTGTCATGTCATGTGATGTCCCTCTCTGCAGTGTCGAGGTGAAACTTTTCTAGCTAGTACCTCTCGCTCGTTCACAGTCGCGCTGAGCGTTCATATTCATGGGAAATATGTGCTGTAGCTGTGAATCGGAGCGCTGCTACTGTGCCAGGGGGCACGATAGACTGCCAATTACCCCCACGGAAGGGGGGATCCGATTCAGATTACCGGCATATTGGGAGAAATATTGATAGGGAATCTGAGATCGTGGATGAAGAATGCAAAATCAGTAAATGTTATCTCTCTGCTGGCAGAATCGTGAACGATAGAAATATTATTAGGAACGATTATGACAGAATCAACGGTGTTGGTACAATACCGTGACAGATGACGACAGAGATGACATTTATGGCGGCGCAGGTTGGGGAAAAACAGGGATTCCTGTGACGAGAGAAACTAGCCGAACAATCTGTGCTATATAGTGATGAAACACGATTCCTTTGGGGAGCTTTGTTGCAGAATAAAAAATGTTTTCGTAACACGGGCCGTATTGCATAATCACCGGTTGTGATATATATCGATTCGTATCCGATTACTCTGAAACTTCGTATATGCATTTGTATGCCCGTGACAAATTGGTATCAGATGTGGCGAGTGCTGCCTTCAATTATGCTATTCGCGCGGGATAACAGCACTCGGCTTTCTTCAGCGTAAGCGACTTCCATGCGCACAGTATGTTCTGGGGGGGAGATGAGCTCTTAGTCATTATTTTCCGTTTGTATATGTCAAACTTATCCATGGAAAAGTATTTTTGACGACTACGAGCCTCTAGAGATCATATATCGTTCAGGACAGGTTCGGCGCTTATTTTCACACTGTGAACGGTCAAACATGCATGTCGTTCATCGGTTTTTGAAAAATATGCTCAGATCGGCAATACAGCCCTGCAACGACGTTTACTTGTACCTGGACAATATGTATATTGACGGAAATTATCTGGAATGCACGGAAACTCACGGTAGTATGCAGTATGTCGTCTCCTTCAGCTCTTAACACTCAGGGTACGGTATTCGTATGGTGACGTCTAGCAAACGTAAACGGCTTTTCTGGACCCAGAATGTCATTCTAGTATAGTATTCTTAGCGGTCGGAAACGAAAAACAGCTTCGTGTGTGGCGCACACAAACCCATCCTGCACGGGTCGAGGCAGTTTTCAACGTTAACGACAACACGGTATTCGTACGGTGACGTCTAGCAAACGTAAACGGCTTTTCTGGACACAGAATATCATTCTAGTATAGTATTCTTAGTGGTCGGAAACGAAAAACAGCTTCGTGTGTGGCGCACACAAACCCATCCTGCACGGGTTGGGGCTGTTTTCAACGTAACGACAACCTACTGGGTGGACCGTTCTGTGGATAGTTGACGTCGTATATATATATATATCTGGACTCGGGCTATGAGTGGCACAGACGTGTACACGTATAAGACGTCGGGTGGTATATTCAGGGGCACACCACAGACCAATCCTGCTTATCAAGCTAATGCCGAGATACCCTATCTCGGTTATGGTGCGCCCTCAGGAGCACACTATATGCAACACGGGCAGCACACCTCAGCCGTCGGTTCGTCAGGAGTATATATTGGGTTACCTCCGGTAAGCCATTATCCTCACCACCTGCCGGCAGCTTCCCTTGGCACACCGACGGGAGCACAGCCAGTGGCACCATATTCTCAACCTGCTGTTGATCCTGCTGCTGCTGCGCCCTTTTGGGCGCATTCTGAAGCAGGGCACGTTGCACCATCGTCCGGGTATCCTGGAGCAGCAGTTTCGGGCGCAGGCATGGGAGCTGCTACTGCCGAACGGTATGTTCGGCAGCCTACAACGGGGCAATATGGTGCGCAGTTCTCTGATCCTGCTGCCTTCGCAGTCCCTATGTATAGGGCATCACCAATGGCAGCAGCTAACTTCCTCCCAGCTGCTGCACCCGGCAGTTTATATCCAGGAGGGCCAATACCACCACCGTGGACAGCGGATCAGCCGGTGCAGTATATGACACCATCGGCTGCACCCACCGATGCAGCGGCGCCATTACCATTACACACCTGGACTGGACATTACCCTTTCAGGAATGTTCAATTCCCAACACCCTATCAGGGTGAAGGCTGGTACACACAGGGCCGACCTCCTTATGGGAACCCGCTGCCTATGCGTGTGGAGTGGGAACACTCACCGTCGTTGCGGCTGGGCGAGGTGCATGCGCACACATTATCTGCGCGTACAACTGATGGCGGAAACGCTACAGATAGTATGCGTGTGGACGGAATGCCGGGGCTGGGCGAGGTGCGTGCGCACACATTATCTGCGCGTACAACTGATGGCGGAAACGCTACAGATAGTATGCGTGTGGACGGAATGCCGGGGCTGGGCGAGGTGCGTGCGCACACATTATCTACGCGTACAACTGATGGCGGAAACGTTACAGATAGTGTGCGTGCTGACGGGATGCCGGGAGCAGATGGTGGATCAGCTGCAGCGGAGGAGGACATGAAGGATGCGTCAGCAGTGCGTGCGTCGGAGCTGGGCAACGCCACCTCGGGCGTCTTTATGGTATCAGCTTCGGAGGCGTCCGAGATCAGCGAGGTCCGTTCTGGTGTACCGATGTCACCGCCCGATGTGGAGTCTGATGGGGAAGTTGGACAGCGAGGGCGCACCGAGGTGTTCTACGCGACGCAGTACCCGGACAACGACAGCAATGAATCGTATGCACTGCCGCGTGAGGATGGACATCCCCCACTCAGACGCCGACGTTCGAGGGCTGCATTGGGACCCTACAGCTGGAACCGCCACGATCTTCCTTACCGACATGACTCGAATTCACCGCCGTCATCGAATTCTGAAATGTCGGAGAGATCCAGAGCAAGGAGGGACGCCAAAGCGAGGAAGCGCAGGCTGGCGGAACGCACAGGTTCGGGCTCGGGCAGTGATCACAGTGTGGCTGGGTCACAGGGGGTGGCGGACCTTACCCAGACCATCAGCGACGCAGTGGTTGCTAAGTTGCAGCAGCTACACTCTGAAAACGCTGGTGGAGAATCTTCTGCTGAAGTATCTCTAGGTCAGACGCCAGGAGCGACGCAGAGCTCGCAATCCTTATCCATACCCGCGGTGGTTGCTAAGACGCAGCAGCCACAGCCTGGAAACGCTGATGGAGAACCTTCTGCCGAAGTATCTCTAGGTCAGACGCCAGGAGCGACGCGGACATCGCAACCACCACCCTCACCTGAGGATAGCTTGTCGCAGATCGCCCGAGTTGAGGAGGCCAGGCGCAAGTCCTCTGAGGGGCTCACGATGGAGGAGGCGATCAAGCTGGGCTTCCTAACTGTGGAGTTTCCCCCGATGAAGGATGACATGAGCAAGCCCCAGGGGCTCTCGATGGAGTTGGCGACCAAGCTGGGTTTCCTAAGTGAGTCGCACCACGCGGCTGTGGTAACTGAGATGGTGGGAGCCTCGACTCAGGTGTGTGACTCGACTAACCCTAAATCGGGGACGCAGCGGGCGGAAGGACGTGTGGCCAAGGTCTCGTTCGAGATGGACAACCATGCAGAGCCTCCTCCTAGTAGAACACCTTACCAGATGTCGGTGGAGGAGCTTCGACAATTGCGAGAGAGTATTGACCCTGTACATTCTGACTCACAATCAGGTGTAGCATGTCGACAGTTGGCCAGGATGCGGCGGTCTTCCCTCGACACCATCGTCATTGATGGAAGTGATTCCTCTCCAGCGGTGGCGAATGACAGCATTGGGACCGAGGAGGAACAATGGCGGCGTATCTCGAAGGAGAAGTGGAAGGCAGTGGATCGCAAGAAGGCGTACGATGGGGCGCCACGTAAGTCAACTGGCGGGATGGGAGTGACAAGCGCACACTCACCACCTAGGAGATCAGCGGAGGGCGGAGGTCCCAGTGGCGTTCCCCCAGACGGTGGAGCAGAAGAAGGAGAAGATGATGAAGATCAATCTGAACCTCCTCGTCGACCTCCTTCTGGACCCCCACACTATCCTCCTGGCGGTTACAGTGGATCGCACCGGGGAAGGGCGATGCTAGTCACTGCGGAGGGGTTGAGCCTGTGGACGCCTACGCCGCCTGGGTATTCAGAATTCCAGTTTGACATGCCCACGGCTACTGGATTGGCATCCACGGGACCCTTCGGCGTCAACCTCTTCTACAAGGCCCTGACGTTGATCGGTATGCCCCTCACGGAGTACATCTCCGCTGGGGGGTTGGTAACTGGTTCCCCCGCCTTACTTCTATCCCCCGCTGTCCCCACCTATGTCATGATGGTGAACAAGGACGCGGTGGACACGGTGTTACACGAGTATCACCGCAGTCCTGGAGGAAGGGGGGTGGTGTCACCAAGCTGGATGGAAATCCCAGACTGGCCTCTTGAAGAGCAGATCTCCATGCTGGATCGAGATTGTCTGGCAGCCTGGTTCGAGGTGCAGCGAAGTCAATGGTACGTAGACGAGTGCCGGAGAGAGAGGAACCTTCCGGCCTTGGAAGCTCCTGCGACGCCTCCATCCTCTTCGGCTGCGCCATTCTCATCAATGGTCAGAGCGCCATCATTATCAGTGGCTCTGACCAATACGCCTATACTTAATGACCCGATGGTAACGCGTATTCCGGTGGCTACTGCGAACACTTCGACGACCTTATCGGCAGTGATACCACACGCAGGAGACTCATCTGTACCATCTGGAGTACAACCTGCTGTCAGAGTCCCTCCTGCCCTTGCTGCCCCACCTGGGCTATCAAACATTGGAGTCCCACCCGGTCTCGCTGTTTAATCTGGGGTGCCTCCTGTCGGGCATTGCTGTGCAACCTGGGACGCCCTGCGTCGGACTTAATCCCGGTGTGGCTGTTCATTCTGGGATTCCGCAGATCAGCGCGGCTGCAGCGGGATCTTCTGCAGGAGGTCATGGACATTCCCTTCATTCAGGACCGCATGCGCCGCAACACCGGAGTCCCTATTTCGCAGGACCGGTTGCGCCACATCCCCACGCTCGTCCAGGCCTTTCTCCACACGCTCAGGTCTTTAACCCTCGCCCTCCTGGACAAGGAGAACACGACCCTGGCGACAAGGCGGCCTATCTGGAGAGCAAGGTGCAGAGCAACATTGACCGCCTCGTTGAAAAGCTGACCCGCTTCCCTTCCGCGGAAAAGCTGAGTAAAGAGAAGGCCATTACTGAGTTGGAAACCTTTGCGAGGAATCTGCACAAGCTCCTCAACGAGAAGGTGGTACTGAGGGCGTTCTCTCAGGCGAATTGCTATGCGGGAGAGGGGCGTCAATCTTCGGTCTCCGAGGTGCTCTGGACCGTGACAGAAACTGCATTGGGCACGGAGCAGAAAGAGTATATGGAGAGGGCTGGCGGCGGTTCTGGGACATCGGAGGCCTGGCGTCTCCGGTACAGCGACCCTGACGTCTTTCTGGGGGATCTGGCGGTGAGTACTCTTCCGGTGGCGGAGCTGCAAACTCTTCGAGATGACCTACAGATTGGTCAGAAGAAAGATGAGTCCGCTGACGCCTACCACTCGCGTCTGACCAATCGCCACAAGACAGTGAACTGCATGGCAAAGGTCGTTCAAGGGTGCGTACAAGTCTCTGAGTCGGAGTTCTCATACATATTCTGGAGGGGCCTCACGTACACTGACAAGGTGGGTGAAGAGTTGCGAAGGATCAAACTGGACCTCTCCGAGCCGCATGTGTGGGAAGAGAAGATGAAGGAGGAGGCGACGCCCCGTGATGTTACTCAGGCAATCTTAAAAGTGCTGGAGATTGCCAAAAACATCGAGTCGCGCAAAGAGAAGAAGGCGGCTCAGGCTCAATCCAACAGGAGTGGAGAACGAACTGGCCGCTCCTGGAATTCCCCTTCTACATCTCCGTCACCCTCCAGGTCCTTCTTCCGAAGCCGCTCTCGGGAGCCCCATCGATTGATGGCAGCCACGCACGCTGAGCTCGCTGCAGCGCCGACCTCTGCTCCACCATCGCCCCCGGCCTCGACAACAACCCCGACCTATCCGAAGCGAGTGAGAAACTGCTACGCGTGTCAAAGTCCCGATCATCTGGTGCGGGACTGTACGGACGCGGTGAAGTTGGCTGCGTGGAAGGCAAACGCACCCCCTCGTTTAGCTCGAAACCGAGAACAATTGGCGGCGTTGTTCTGGGCGTTGTTCTGGGCGTTGTCGCGCAATGAGGACACTGAGTGGGCACCTGTCGAGCTAAAGGCGGAGATCGAGAGCTTGGCAGAGATAGATGGAGAGGCCGTGGAATCCTTGGCGGCCTTGGTAGGGTGCTCCGAACAGCTGGCGGTTATTGGTGCGGAGTTGCGCAACTCCGAGGAGATCACTATCTCTGAGGAGGAAGGGTGATGAATCACCCTTCTCGGTGGCGACAAGCTCGCCACTGACTTTCAGCAGTAAGCTGAGAGTTTCACCTGAAGAAGGTGATCCTATGCCTCGGCACTTTGCAGTGTTGGGCACATGGATGTACAATAATGTGTACGCGCCCCTCTTGACGGAACAGTCACAGCGTTTACCCGCGTGGCAGTGGCGAAGTAAGGGGAGGGCGACATCGATGGAGGCTCTGATGCAGCGGATCCGGAAACAGCTGCGACAGAAAGTATCTGCTGCTGACATACAGAAGGACCTGGACAAGGACCTTATTAATGGACGGCGGCGACGCAATATTCCAATTAGGTTCCTAAACAGAAGGAGCAATTTGGATATGATGCGGACAATGGCAGACCTACCTCTCGCACATCACGCTGCAGGGGGTGTGGTACCGGTATGTACCCGGAAATCAATGATCACATCACACGTTGATAATCTACTTCAGCGAGGGGTGGTGGATATTGGTGAATTACATCGCAGCCGGAGTTTGATAGCTCTGGATTTGGCGATGCCTCTAGCTACCCTTTTAAGGTATGCTTGGGAAGAGTTGTCTATGGAAGAGCAACTACACGCTATGTCTCAGGAGACCTCCACTCCAAGAGGCAGCAGACAGTGGGAGTTGGAGGGGTGGAAGCGTGTGAGGAAAAGATATAAGCCCATCTCTGTGCGTGACGATTCTGGAACTCTACTGGTGCTAGAATCCTTGCAATCTCCTGTGGCACGCCCATCAGCGGTGATATCTGATACGGGCAGGATACCAGGATCTGGGGGGGACATCCCTGGAATTCCTGATACGTGGTGTAGTTTATATCGAGTACACCGATTTCGAGAGATTCAGCAAGAAGCAGACCCAGCCACAGTTTATCCGAGGAGATGTTCGCGGAGGATATGCCTGAGGTACCGATTAATTCAGGTGATACTCCATCTGAAGGCGATGATTCTGGAGGGCCGGTAGGTGCTACAACCCCTCCATTGTCGGTACCGGAGGTTTCAGAATCTCCGATTAATACGCATGCATCAGCGGATGAACAGATGTCCACGCCCGATAACGACCTAAACTTCACGCAGCAAATGATGGCAGCGGAAGATCAAGACTTGAAACCAGTTGCGGACCACAACGACGCTGCAACTACTACTCATGTATCACCTTCAACCACCATGGACGCGCAACTGTCCGTGTTGGATAGTCACCCTCTGGATGATGATGACCTTGGAGGGAGTCACCCATTGGATGATAATGAGGAAGATGATGATGCCCCACTTAAATGTGAGCGGGTGTGCAGCGATGGTAGTGTACGATGGGGACCCACTGAATACTTGGCTTCTGCACAAGATCCAGATGGACCCCTACTTCTGGTATTCTTCGCGTACTTGAAGGGACATCGTGTCAAGGTGCTGGTGGATTCTGGAGCTTCAGATATATTCGTATCTGAAGACTGCGCCAGACGCTGCAAGCTGACTACGCGAAGTGGACCCGCTATGCGTGTGACTCTGGCGGATGGCTCAGTCAAGACGACTGGTCATGTGGCTTATTCTAAGTTCACTGCCAGGACCACGACATGGACCTATACTGAGCAATCTATGGCTATGCGGGTGCTACCCTTGGGCATCGCCGTGGACATGGTGTTGGGAGGGAAATGGCTACGCAGCTTATCTCCCATTACGCTGGACTATGATGGCAATGGTTCGGTGT